>CAKNXH010086376.1:0-10659 GCA_932178445.1 Andricus quercusramuli
TGAATGTCTCAATTTTGATCCCGGATTCGTCATCAGGAGCCTAATAAGCCTCTAAGTACTGATTTTCACTAAAATCACGTAAGTTTGTGTGTTTGAGTCGGCCATATTTGATCTGCCATTTTGAATTTCATAATTTCAAGTTCAGATTCGTCATCAGCGTCCAATAAAAATCCAGGATGCCGAGTTTCATCAAAATCCATTGAGTGTTATGGGAGTTTTTCAAAGTGCAAATATATATGTGTCATTAACAACTAACTGTATTCAACTCACCACTGAGTTGGGGGTTGGCGCAGTGGTAGCACACCAGGTTTTAAGCTGGCGGCCAAGGGTTCGATCCCCGGGCCGGGGAAAATTTTTACTGACTCTCACTCGTTACGCTTCCAACACTCAACAGTCACCCTTCTTCTTACCTTACCCGGCATTGCTCTCACGCTAGCATAGATGAATTCTCGACGAAGAGTTGTGTTTTAAGACTAAAAAAATCGAATATTTTAGAAATCAGTTGACTTTTGAACCTGAAAAGATGAATTCTCCACCAAGATGATTTTTCCATCAAATAGATGAATTTTCAACAGAACAAAAAAATTACTTTTTGGTCAAACAGTTGCATTTAAAAACAAACAGATCAATTTTTAAGCCAAAAAGACGAATTTTTTAGAAGAGTACTGAATTTTCAACCAAGACATTTTTCTACCAAAAAATATGAATTTTCCATCCAAAAGGACGAGCTTTCTATCCAGTAACACGAATTTTCAAAAAAGTTAAATTTCAACCAATGAGATGAATTTTCAACTAAAGAAATGAATTCTTAACAAAGAAAATTCACCTTACAACCAATCGGATGAATTCTCAAACCGTTAAATTATTATCTAACAAAGACCGATTTTCAATAAAAATAGAATACTTAAATTTTCCGTTCGAAAAATTAATTTTCAACTGAGAAATCGAATTTTCAAGATTTTATAGCCAAATTATTAACCCAAGAGATGAATTTTTGACTAATAAAATGAATTTTTAACAGAACAGTTCAACTTGCAAACAAAAAGTTGAATTTGCTTCAAAGAAGATTCATTTTTAATTTTTTTAAAACGAATATTTAACAAAAGACACGAATTTTTAACTAAAACCGATCAATTTTCAACTAAAAATTTATTAGTTAAATTGGTAGTTGAAGAAACTTAATTTTCAAACAAGAAAACGAATTTCCAACAAAATAATTAAATTTTCAACTAAATAGTAGAATTTTTAATCAAAAGAGATGAATTCTGAACCAAAAATAGTAATGGTAAATATTTAAGCGTGTGCAGATCTAAATTTTTAGTTCAGTATCGCAATAAACTTTGTGTCGCAATTTAAAACAAAATTTTTACATAGGTTATTTACAGACTCACTCCTATCACGAAAACAAAATTTAAATTATTATATTTTTAAAACATTGGCAAAAGAGTAAAAATACTTTATTTCGAAAAAATAGACTGCTATTTGAAAAATTATTCTTATTGATGTTCATTTATTAATTGTTTATAACTAAAAAGACAAAGAAAAGCTGAAAATAAAAACAAATCAACAACTTTCTAGCATTACCATTGTTGAAGATAATTATAAATAATAATTTGTTTGAACAATTACGTTTATTAAACGAAGTGTCTCGTATTCCCGAAATTCGGGATGACTAGTCCACATTATTTTAAATAGGAATCTGTATTATCATCAGAGATGGTAATTATCGATCCGAAAAAAAGATCTTCTCTTTTCACTCCGCTGGGATTCGAACACCAGATCAACTGATTTCCGGCCAGGTGCTCTAACCATTGAGCTACAGAGGGATCAGAGTAGTCCAATATTTTTCAAAAGGTTGATAGTCGCCCCGGATTTGCGGGACTATTCAGGATTATTCTAAAATTCTCGTGTTGCTTATTTATATCACACGTTCGTTTTGCAAGACAGCTGCGACCCAGTTCGCTGATCAATCGCTTTAGCAATCACCCTTGGCGAAGAGGTCCACAAAGTCATCTTGTGTCGATCATGCTCTATTCACATCCCCCAAGTAAAGCTCTCCACGCGGGCCCATTAGTATCAAACTATAAATATTTTATTTTAGAAAGAAACTGAATTATTTAATTAGAAAATAGAAGAGAAGCTGGAGAATATTTTACATTGATGATGGTCAACAAAGGGTGTTTGCAGGGGTCAAACTTAGGTGAAAGTTCAAACGAAAGAGGAAGATTGGTTTAATTTCCTTAGAGTTAATTTAGCAGGGGTCGTAAAGAGTCGAATCGAGGTGCACCAGGTCGTATACCAGCATCAGGAACAAGGATCACAAGGGTGGTTCTACAAGAAGATATGGTCCAATCGCTGCCACGTCGACCTTTGCTCCCAACCGCAACTCGTCTACTACCCTAAATGACATATAGAAAGCCTTTTACTTGGCTTTATATACACCGAGTTGCCTTTCATTATTACCAAACGTGGAGACTCAACCCTGAGATATCTTCGAATATTTTATTAAAAGCATCCCTGACTTATGTTTCAAATAAATTGGCTTAATTGAATTATAAGAGGGAAAATTAGTTGAGGTCTTACTGCCTCGAAAAATTTAAAATAATTTTTTCAATTGTGATAATGCTTTTTTTGAAGAAAGTTAAATTTTTCTGCAAAGCAGTGCGAAATTAAAAAAAAAGAACATTTAAAAAGCAACATCTTCTTTGATTATTTTTTGAAAGAACTTACTGTCTTTATTTAAAAAATCGAAAATTCTATTAACGAAACGAAAAATCCAATTTTCAGCAAAAAAAGATGAATTTTCAACCCAAAGGGGGGGGGGGGGGTTTTTCCAAATACCTGAATCTTCAACTAAATAGACGAATTTCATTAAAAAATTAATTAAATTTTAACCAAAAGTAGTACGATTTTCAAACAAAATGTTAAACTTTAAAGCAAAAGAGACGAATTTTTAATAAAACAGTTGAACTTTTGACCAATAAGTTGAATTGTCAACCTACAAAGATGAATTTTCAACCAAATGGTTGCATTTTTAATCCAAAGAGATTATTAAAATAAAATATAAAAAGTTCAATTTTCAATCAAACAGATCAAATTTCAAGTCAAAAAGATTCAACGAAAATGTGAAATAGCTGATAATTAAAACAAAAAAATTTCAACAAAATAGTTAAATTTGAAAAGAAAAAGTTGAATTATCAATGAAAAAATTTAAATTGTCAATAACTGCACTTCTCATCAAACGATTTCATTTTCGACATACAGAGATAAATTTACAACAAAAAATGTAATAGCTGATATTTCAACCAAAGATTATTAACTTTAAACCCAAAAAGACGAATTTCAAACTAAGAAGGTTAATTTTCTACCAAAAAACGAATTTTTAACAAAATACGTAAATTTTCAAACAAATATTTAAATTTTCAACTAAAAAAGATTAATTTTCAAATAAAAAAAACTGAAATTTACAGTAAAAAACATTAATTTTCAACAAAAAAAAAGGATTTAAAAAAAAACAGTCCCATTTTCAATCAAAGAGATGCATTTTCAACCAAAAAGACAAAGTTTCGAAAAATAAAGATTTTTCAGTCATGAAAGAAAAAAAGTTCATACAAATTTTTGAGCTCTCAAGCCAAAAAACTAATTTTCTGTAATAAGGTTGAATTTTCAATGCGAAATTTTAAATTAGAAAAAGAGTTAATTTTCAAACAAATAGTCACATTTTTACCCTAAAAGAAGAAACTTTAAATAAAAAAATTAGATTCCCACCAAAAAAGACTAATTTTCGACTAAAATAGGTCAAGTTTCAACCAAAAAAAGAAAAGTTAGATTTTCAAATTAAAAAATTAATTATAAAAAAAAAAATCGAATTTTCAACAAAGAAGTTAAAGTTCAAAACAGATAAACCTTCAACCAACAAAATAATTGTTTAACAAAGTAGTCAAACTTTTACTCAGAAAGTTGAATTTTCAATAAAAAAATTTCAATTTTCAACAAGCTTAAAAAAAATATGTTAAAATAGTTCAAAGTAGACAACTCAACGATATTTTTCAACAAAAATATGAGGTGTTATTTTAAAACCTTACATCAAAAAATTTTTTTTTTCATTGCAAAATTTGTTTACCTGTAATTTTTGTCTAATTTTTTGTTCAATTTTATCTAAAAATATTCTTATCAGTGTCTAGAACGTGCATTTTATTCTTAAAAATCGGTATAGACCCTCAAGGATACGAACTCTTTTTTATTAAAAATAAAACTATTTTTCAGTTTTAATATCAATTATTATATTTTTCGTTGAGTCTTCACCTTTTTTTCTAATTCAACTTCTAGGTTAAAATTTTAACTACTTTATTAAAAATTCACTTGTTTGTTTGGAAATTCATCATTTCAGTTTAAAATTCATCTTTTTAGTCAAAAATGTAACTATTTTGTTGAATATTCGTCTTTTTTGTCAGAAAAATAGTGCCTTTGCTTAAAAACTGTTTTTTCTATAATTTGCTAAAAAGTGTCAGTTTTTCCACCTGTTTTTGGTGTAAAAAGTGACCGATTTTTGGCCGATGACGTGGCGCATGCGCAGTGCCGACCTTTCAGGGCAACAGTGGACGGATGCAGTGGAAAAAGTAAATGGACGCAGTGACAAAAGTGAGGCACAGTGAAAAAAGTAAATGAAGTGCAAACTACTTGGTGTTACTCCGGGTGTGTTCGTGCTTCCTCGGGTGTGCTCGTGCATCGTGCGCAACCAACTTCATTCTATTTTCCGACTCCGTCCCTATCAGCTTCTCCGAAAATACGGAGTTATTGTTGCGTCAGTCGACAAAAAATCGCCTTCTTTTTACATAAAAAACAGGTAAACAAAAACTACCACTTTTTATACAAATTGTAGAAAAAGTATCGTGTGCCACACATTAAAAAAGCGACGATTTTTAAACTTGTAGCACAATATACTATTAATTTAAAATTGAAGTCTTCTTGGATTGAAATATCAACTATTACATTTTTGCTTGAGAATTGATCTTTTTTTTGTTATAAATTCAACTACTTCGTTAAAAACTCAACTAATTTCCTAAAAAGTCATTTTTTTCGTTGGCGATTCATATAATAATAAAACAAATTGCGAAGGAATAATTTAATTGAACTACAATCAAGCTTGAATTTAATGTCAATTTTGGGACTACGGTCCCATCCCCCGGGCGCAGCATCAATTCTCGGTAACATTAAATGGAGGACCACTAAATCGAGGTTTGACTGTATTTGTAATATTTTAATGCCAAATCCTATATTAACATTTCTATGTACGTCGGTGTTTTGAAATTACTATAATCCATTTCACTTTTTTATACTATTTTTATTTCACAACATTGAGTAAGGAAATCTACACGGTGTTTTGAAACTTAGAACATTATATTGGAAATTCCCAGATTGTCTACAACATTAAGTTCTCGAAAACTTTATGTATTCTTTATGGAAATCCTTGACCTTTTTTCAGGCATTTTTTGAGACGAGAAGTCTTATCTGAAAGTGAAAATATATTTCATAATTCAATACAAGTATTTTCAATTATTATTTAAAACAATGACAAAATGGTGAAAATGTAATTTTAAGTGATCAAAACTCGACACCTTCATGCTAAAAAAAACCACTCTGGCTTTTGAGTTTGCCCTTCGTTTTTTTAATTGCCTCATACTCTCTGGCTTAGAACACTACTTTGAATTATTTCTAATTAATATTGAATTCCTTTTAATTTTTCGGATTTCTTTAAAATCTTTGTATTCTTTTTAATTCTTTCATCTTCCTCGAAATCTTTTAGATTCCCTGAATTCCTTAAATATTCTGAATTCATGCGAATCTCTAAATTTCTTGAATCCCTGAAATATCCTAAACTCCCTTAATTCCTTGAATTCCCTGAACTCCTTGAGTTCCTTGAATAACCAGGGATTGATACTTAATTTTCCATGAATTCCTGAAAATGTCTAAATTCCTTGAATATTTTGAAATATCTTCATTTGTGGAATCTTCGGAAATCCTTGAATTCACTGAATTCGTGAAATTCTCCGAATACCTTGTATCTCTGAGAATTCTTTGAACCCCTGAATTCTCAAAACTCCTTCAGGTTCTTTAATTTCCTGAATTCCTGGAATTCTTTGAATTCCTGAAATGATCTTAAAACCATGAAATTCTCTCAATTCCCTGAAATTCTTGAATACACCAGAGCTTCGATAGATGAACAATCTCGGGGGTTGCCTGAAAATAGCCTTGTTCATATAGCGCCAGCAGCGAAACGTAAACTACGAAACCATAAAAACGGCCGGATTCGACAACTCTCTGGAAAATTCTACCAGATTGTTTTCTCAAATTTTGTACGTCTAAATAAGTCAAGATTTGTTAGACTAACATTATTTTGAACCAAAAGTAAGTCATTTTTTTCCTACTGTGAAACGCCAGAATTGTATAATTGTAGACCTAATGCAATCTGAGAGAGGTATTTTTTAACATGAAGGTATGAAATGTATCAAGGCTAGTAAGATAAGTCGTATTTTGCGAAAGAATCAACTAAGAAAATTTTGTGACGGTATCAGGGCCGTGGCTACAGTTGAATTTAAGGCAGGGCAGCGGTGTTTACAGGTAGGGCGAAATAAAAAATTTTACTTGATCTGATCAATTGTATTTTTTAAAGTAGGGCATTTCCCCCCTCCCCCTAGCTACGGCCATGAATGGTAGTAATTAGTAGTAATTTCTCAACTTACATAAATGAGTGCAGTTCTTCGAGCAACACAATTTGGATTTATAACAGTGATGAAAACGGCCACTTGGAATGCAAGCTGTGACAAGATCTCCAGTGAGAAGCGCCACACACAGAAGAGCGAATAAGGTGATAAATGCAAGACTCATTTTAATCGTTAGAATGACTTACCTTTCCTGTTTTGGCTTCGGTTTACAAACACGATATCTCTCCCACCCCCACGATCACACGCATAGGCGAAGCCGGATATACACTGGAACCTTGATATACCGACGGTCTCAGGCATGGCCTACAAGAGTCTTAGCGGTAAATCAAGGATCTCCGAACGTAAACAGCCAGGGCTGAATCAACAATTTCGAGTAGGCTTACAGTGATATCAAACGAAATTTGCATAAGAGTGTGCGCAACTCAGTGCTCCTAATGATGGCGCACTGTCCTACTGCGCATGCGTCAATCAGAACATTGTCATTGGTGGAGAATAGAGATTTAGGAGAATAGCTACTTACTCTCTTCTCTCTACCAATAGCAAGCTCTTCTTCACGCATGCGCAGTACTGCTTCGGACATGCGTTAGGAGCACTGTAACGCTTTGTAACTACGGAACTGCGCAACGCGACTGACCTCACAGTGCCCCTCTCTCGGCCCCGTGGACCCCCTCATCAAGGAATGCTGCCGGTGAAAAATCGAGGAAGGCGGCATGTCAAGGACCGTTAAATCAAGGTTCCCATATAACCTAGCATTGATCAAGAACATATTTTATCAGAAAAAATACGAACTTAAGTAAACATAACACACGGAAGTCAATAAACCGAATAAAAAAGCCTCAGGCGACACTGAAAAAGTATGGACAAGGCAGGAAATATACATAATAGACAGAGGAAATGAATCGAATCATAGAAAATTTATTTATGAATTTACATTTTTTATGTTGACCATTCCCTCTCCCCCCACTTGAATAGAGAAGCCAAAAAAACATTTTTTCATCTATTTCAATAACAGGCTTCACAGACGAAAATGCTGTACGAATAGGGAAAATAAGGATATTTTTCACGAAAATAGGGGAATAAATTATTTTGAATGAAACTATGTTAATCAAATAGTCTAATAACTAAAAAGACGAATTTATTAAAAACAAAAAGATTAATTCCTCAACTAAAACTGATTAATTCTGATCCAACATTGCATATCCAAACAAAAAGTTGAATCTTCGATCAAAAACATTAATTTTTAACAAAGTAGTTAAATTTTTGACCAAAAAAGATGGATTCTCACCGAAAAATGTGAAATTTAATGTTTCATCAAAACAATATTTTAATTTTAGATCAATAAAAGTTACAACAGAAGTTACAACAGAAGATTTAATTCCTACCAAAAAAAGAAGAATTTTTCAACTAAAATGATGAATCTTTAGCAAAAAAATCTATTTTTAACAAAGTAGTTTCTTCTTTTATTTCTTCTAATGTGTTCCCTAAGGGTTTACATTGTTCTTGTATCTCTTCCCTATTCCTTTACACACCCCCCACACACTTACTTGGTGGTGGGAGGGGGACCTACAGTTTAAGGTGGGTTCCGAACCACCAAGAGCAACAGCCTTAAGTACTTAGAGAACCTTTTTCTCTAGAGGTACCGGTCCCACGACTCTCCGGAGATGAACAACTCCCTTGCTAGGCAAGTGTTCACCGCATGGGCCACCGAGACTCTTCCAGAGTGCGAGGCGGGAATCGAACCCGCAAGCCGACGGAGTGGGTCCAAAGCCTATGCCTTAACCCCCACGACCATCGTCCCACTCAACAAAGTAGTTACACACTCAACCAAATAGTTTAATTTTCAACACGATGAGAAGTCAATTAAACGACTTAAAATAATATAATTGAATCATCAAATAATTAATTTAATTAATTAAATGTAATTAATTGAACTATTTGTAATCTTTTCACTACTAATATCTATATAAACAGCTGTATGTATGTCAGTGAAGTGCAATAACTAATAACCTTATAAATTTGTTACGTTATTTTTATTGAACAACATTTATCAAAGAAATCTACAATGTGGTTTCAAACTTAACACATTATGTTTTAGGTGGTGCAGGTGGTTTATGATGTTTATACGGACTTCCTTTGCCTTGTTCAATGCATCTCTTGTGTTCGGAGTCCGGATCTGAAAGTAAAAATATGTTTCGTAGTTCAATACAAGTATTTTGAATTATTATTTCAAACTTTATTAAAATGGTGGTGACATAATTTTAGCTGATCAAAAATCGATACCTTCACGTTAAAAAAAACTCTTGTCTTTGAGTTGCCCCTTATTTCTTTAGTAACTACTAATACTCTCTGGTTTAGTGTATTATTCAGTATTATTTTTAATTCACACTGAATTCTTTTGAATTCTTCAGAGTTCTTTGAATTCCTTGTACTCATTTAAATTCTTTCAACTTCCTTGAAGTCCTTCAATTTCCTAAATTCTTCAAACTCCTTGAATTCCTTATATAACCTACATTTCTTAAAAATTCGGAATTTCTTAAATATTCTGAATTCCTGCAAATCTCTGAAATTCCTTGAATACCTGAAATATTCTGAACTCCCTCAATTCTTTGAACCCTCTGAATTCCTTGAATGCCCTGAAAATTCTGAGTTCCCTGAAATTCTTGAGTTCCTTCAATAACTGCAAGTAACTTCAGTCACCTCATATGAATTCAAGTTCCCTCGAAAATCCTGAATTCCTTAAATGTTCGGAATTCCCTCAATTCCTTGAATATTCTGAAATTCTTGAATTCACAGAATTCTTGAAATTTACTGTATTCCTAAAATTTTTCGAATTCTTTGAATTCTCCGAATGCTTTGAATACCTTAAATTCCCTGAACTCCTTGAATCTCCAAATGATCTTTAGTCCCTGAAATTCTGGAATATTCTGAATTCATTATCTTGAAAATCTTTGAATTCTCTGAAATCCTTGAAAAACTGAATTCTATGAATTCTTTGATCATTCGGAAATTCCTGAATACCTTGAATATTCTAAATTTCCTGAATATTCCTAATTCCTTGCATTCTTTGAATTCCTGCAAACCTCTACATTTTTTAACTTCTTGAATTCTTTGAAAATTCTGAATTCCTGAATAACTCTAATTTCTCTTAATTCCTTCAATTCGGTCAACTCTGAGTTCCTTTAATAATCTGAATCCCTTGAAAATCCTGAATCCTTTAAATTCTCTAAATTCCTTGAAATCTCATAATCTCCTAAATTCTGTACATTCCTTGAATTCACTGAATTCCTTTGAACCTGTGAATTCTCTGATTTCACGAAGTTCCTGAATTCATGAAAATTTCTAAATTCCTGAAAGTCTTTAACTTCCTTGAATATTTTGAAAAACTGGAATTTGTGGAATATTCAGAAATCTCTACATTTCTTGAATTTTGGGAATATCCTAAATATTCAGAATTTCATAAATTTCTGGATTCTCTAAACTCTTTCAATTATTCTGAATTTCTTTCATTTTTTAACGCCCGCCAGCGTACTACCAAATTTTAAGAGAATTAAACTTTTCTTTCATGCGACGTTTTGACTGAGTTTTTTTAAAAAAGCCTTATCATAGATACCTCACAGGAGACCTTCAGAGTTGCCGCCTAGCGGGGGCCTAACCCGACACAGCAAACACTACACTCTCGTTGTAGGGGGCCTCCACAGTTGCCGCCTAGAGGGATCTAGACCTGATAAACGTACACCACACTCACAGGGACATCCAAAGTTGCCGCCTGGGCGGGGACCTAGCTCCTCCCCATATACACTAATCACTCGTTGTAGTGGACCTCCAGAGTTGCTGCCTAGCGGGGACCTAGCTCCGCCCCATATACACTGCACCCTTGCTGTAGGAGGCCTCCAGAGTTGCCGCCTAGCGGGGACCTAGCCCCACACCATATACA
>CAKNXH010086377.1:0-10659 GCA_932178445.1 Andricus quercusramuli
TGAATGTCTCAATTTTGATCCCGGATTCGTCATCAGGAGCCTAATAAGCCTCTAAGTACTGATTTTCACTAAAATCACGTAAGTTTGTGTGTTTGAGTCGGCCATATTTGATCTGCCATTTTGAATTTCATAATTTCAAGTTCAGATTCGTCATCAGCGTCCAATAAAAATCCAGGATGCCGAGTTTCATCAAAATCCATTGAGTGTTATGGGAGTTTTTCAAAGTGCAAATATATATGTGTCATTAACAACTAACTGTATTCAACTCACCACTGAGTTGGGGGTTGGCGCAGTGGTAGCACACCAGGTTTTAAGCTGGCGGCCAAGGGTTCGATCCCCGGGCCGGGGAAAATTTTTACTGACTCTCACTCGTTACGCTTCCAACACTCAACAGTCACCCTTCTTCTTACCTTACCCGGCATTGCTCTCACGCTAGCATAGATGAATTCTCGACGAAGAGTTGTGTTTTAAGACTAAAAAAATCGAATATTTTAGAAATCAGTTGACTTTTGAACCTGAAAAGATGAATTCTCCACCAAGATGATTTTTCCATCAAATAGATGAATTTTCAACAGAACAAAAAAATTACTTTTTGGTCAAACAGTTGCATTTAAAAACAAACAGATCAATTTTTAAGCCAAAAAGACGAATTTTTTAGAAGAGTACTGAATTTTCAACCAAGACATTTTTCTACCAAAAAATATGAATTTTCCATCCAAAAGGACGAGCTTTCTATCCAGTAACACGAATTTTCAAAAAAGTTAAATTTCAACCAATGAGATGAATTTTCAACTAAAGAAATGAATTCTTAACAAAGAAAATTCACCTTACAACCAATCGGATGAATTCTCAAACCGTTAAATTATTATCTAACAAAGACCGATTTTCAATAAAAATAGAATACTTAAATTTTCCGTTCGAAAAATTAATTTTCAACTGAGAAATCGAATTTTCAAGATTTTATAGCCAAATTATTAACCCAAGAGATGAATTTTTGACTAATAAAATGAATTTTTAACAGAACAGTTCAACTTGCAAACAAAAAGTTGAATTTGCTTCAAAGAAGATTCATTTTTAATTTTTTTAAAACGAATATTTAACAAAAGACACGAATTTTTAACTAAAACCGATCAATTTTCAACTAAAAATTTATTAGTTAAATTGGTAGTTGAAGAAACTTAATTTTCAAACAAGAAAACGAATTTCCAACAAAATAATTAAATTTTCAACTAAATAGTAGAATTTTTAATCAAAAGAGATGAATTCTGAACCAAAAATAGTAATGGTAAATATTTAAGCGTGTGCAGATCTAAATTTTTAGTTCAGTATCGCAATAAACTTTGTGTCGCAATTTAAAACAAAATTTTTACATAGGTTATTTACAGACTCACTCCTATCACGAAAACAAAATTTAAATTATTATATTTTTAAAACATTGGCAAAAGAGTAAAAATACTTTATTTCGAAAAAATAGACTGCTATTTGAAAAATTATTCTTATTGATGTTCATTTATTAATTGTTTATAACTAAAAAGACAAAGAAAAGCTGAAAATAAAAACAAATCAACAACTTTCTAGCATTACCATTGTTGAAGATAATTATAAATAATAATTTGTTTGAACAATTACGTTTATTAAACGAAGTGTCTCGTATTCCCGAAATTCGGGATGACTAGTCCACATTATTTTAAATAGGAATCTGTATTATCATCAGAGATGGTAATTATCGATCCGAAAAAAAGATCTTCTCTTTTCACTCCGCTGGGATTCGAACACCAGATCAACTGATTTCCGGCCAGGTGCTCTAACCATTGAGCTACAGAGGGATCAGAGTAGTCCAATATTTTTCAAAAGGTTGATAGTCGCCCCGGATTTGCGGGACTATTCAGGATTATTCTAAAATTCTCGTGTTGCTTATTTATATCACACGTTCGTTTTGCAAGACAGCTGCGACCCAGTTCGCTGATCAATCGCTTTAGCAATCACCCTTGGCGAAGAGGTCCACAAAGTCATCTTGTGTCGATCATGCTCTATTCACATCCCCCAAGTAAAGCTCTCCACGCGGGCCCATTAGTATCAAACTATAAATATTTTATTTTAGAAAGAAACTGAATTATTTAATTAGAAAATAGAAGAGAAGCTGGAGAATATTTTACATTGATGATGGTCAACAAAGGGTGTTTGCAGGGGTCAAACTTAGGTGAAAGTTCAAACGAAAGAGGAAGATTGGTTTAATTTCCTTAGAGTTAATTTAGCAGGGGTCGTAAAGAGTCGAATCGAGGTGCACCAGGTCGTATACCAGCATCAGGAACAAGGATCACAAGGGTGGTTCTACAAGAAGATATGGTCCAATCGCTGCCACGTCGACCTTTGCTCCCAACCGCAACTCGTCTACTACCCTAAATGACATATAGAAAGCCTTTTACTTGGCTTTATATACACCGAGTTGCCTTTCATTATTACCAAACGTGGAGACTCAACCCTGAGATATCTTCGAATATTTTATTAAAAGCATCCCTGACTTATGTTTCAAATAAATTGGCTTAATTGAATTATAAGAGGGAAAATTAGTTGAGGTCTTACTGCCTCGAAAAATTTAAAATAATTTTTTCAATTGTGATAATGCTTTTTTTGAAGAAAGTTAAATTTTTCTGCAAAGCAGTGCGAAATTAAAAAAAAAGAACATTTAAAAAGCAACATCTTCTTTGATTATTTTTTGAAAGAACTTACTGTCTTTATTTAAAAAATCGAAAATTCTATTAACGAAACGAAAAATCCAATTTTCAGCAAAAAAAGATGAATTTTCAACCCAAAGGGGGGGGGGGGGGTTTTTCCAAATACCTGAATCTTCAACTAAATAGACGAATTTCATTAAAAAATTAATTAAATTTTAACCAAAAGTAGTACGATTTTCAAACAAAATGTTAAACTTTAAAGCAAAAGAGACGAATTTTTAATAAAACAGTTGAACTTTTGACCAATAAGTTGAATTGTCAACCTACAAAGATGAATTTTCAACCAAATGGTTGCATTTTTAATCCAAAGAGATTATTAAAATAAAATATAAAAAGTTCAATTTTCAATCAAACAGATCAAATTTCAAGTCAAAAAGATTCAACGAAAATGTGAAATAGCTGATAATTAAAACAAAAAAATTTCAACAAAATAGTTAAATTTGAAAAGAAAAAGTTGAATTATCAATGAAAAAATTTAAATTGTCAATAACTGCACTTCTCATCAAACGATTTCATTTTCGACATACAGAGATAAATTTACAACAAAAAATGTAATAGCTGATATTTCAACCAAAGATTATTAACTTTAAACCCAAAAAGACGAATTTCAAACTAAGAAGGTTAATTTTCTACCAAAAAACGAATTTTTAACAAAATACGTAAATTTTCAAACAAATATTTAAATTTTCAACTAAAAAAGATTAATTTTCAAATAAAAAAAACTGAAATTTACAGTAAAAAACATTAATTTTCAACAAAAAAAAAGGATTTAAAAAAAAACAGTCCCATTTTCAATCAAAGAGATGCATTTTCAACCAAAAAGACAAAGTTTCGAAAAATAAAGATTTTTCAGTCATGAAAGAAAAAAAGTTCATACAAATTTTTGAGCTCTCAAGCCAAAAAACTAATTTTCTGTAATAAGGTTGAATTTTCAATGCGAAATTTTAAATTAGAAAAAGAGTTAATTTTCAAACAAATAGTCACATTTTTACCCTAAAAGAAGAAACTTTAAATAAAAAAATTAGATTCCCACCAAAAAAGACTAATTTTCGACTAAAATAGGTCAAGTTTCAACCAAAAAAAGAAAAGTTAGATTTTCAAATTAAAAAATTAATTATAAAAAAAAAAATCGAATTTTCAACAAAGAAGTTAAAGTTCAAAACAGATAAACCTTCAACCAACAAAATAATTGTTTAACAAAGTAGTCAAACTTTTACTCAGAAAGTTGAATTTTCAATAAAAAAATTTCAATTTTCAACAAGCTTAAAAAAAATATGTTAAAATAGTTCAAAGTAGACAACTCAACGATATTTTTCAACAAAAATATGAGGTGTTATTTTAAAACCTTACATCAAAAAATTTTTTTTTTCATTGCAAAATTTGTTTACCTGTAATTTTTGTCTAATTTTTTGTTCAATTTTATCTAAAAATATTCTTATCAGTGTCTAGAACGTGCATTTTATTCTTAAAAATCGGTATAGACCCTCAAGGATACGAACTCTTTTTTATTAAAAATAAAACTATTTTTCAGTTTTAATATCAATTATTATATTTTTCGTTGAGTCTTCACCTTTTTTTCTAATTCAACTTCTAGGTTAAAATTTTAACTACTTTATTAAAAATTCACTTGTTTGTTTGGAAATTCATCATTTCAGTTTAAAATTCATCTTTTTAGTCAAAAATGTAACTATTTTGTTGAATATTCGTCTTTTTTGTCAGAAAAATAGTGCCTTTGCTTAAAAACTGTTTTTTCTATAATTTGCTAAAAAGTGTCAGTTTTTCCACCTGTTTTTGGTGTAAAAAGTGACCGATTTTTGGCCGATGACGTGGCGCATGCGCAGTGCCGACCTTTCAGGGCAACAGTGGACGGATGCAGTGGAAAAAGTAAATGGACGCAGTGACAAAAGTGAGGCACAGTGAAAAAAGTAAATGAAGTGCAAACTACTTGGTGTTACTCCGGGTGTGTTCGTGCTTCCTCGGGTGTGCTCGTGCATCGTGCGCAACCAACTTCATTCTATTTTCCGACTCCGTCCCTATCAGCTTCTCCGAAAATACGGAGTTATTGTTGCGTCAGTCGACAAAAAATCGCCTTCTTTTTACATAAAAAACAGGTAAACAAAAACTACCACTTTTTATACAAATTGTAGAAAAAGTATCGTGTGCCACACATTAAAAAAGCGACGATTTTTAAACTTGTAGCACAATATACTATTAATTTAAAATTGAAGTCTTCTTGGATTGAAATATCAACTATTACATTTTTGCTTGAGAATTGATCTTTTTTTTGTTATAAATTCAACTACTTCGTTAAAAACTCAACTAATTTCCTAAAAAGTCATTTTTTTCGTTGGCGATTCATATAATAATAAAACAAATTGCGAAGGAATAATTTAATTGAACTACAATCAAGCTTGAATTTAATGTCAATTTTGGGACTACGGTCCCATCCCCCGGGCGCAGCATCAATTCTCGGTAACATTAAATGGAGGACCACTAAATCGAGGTTTGACTGTATTTGTAATATTTTAATGCCAAATCCTATATTAACATTTCTATGTACGTCGGTGTTTTGAAATTACTATAATCCATTTCACTTTTTTATACTATTTTTATTTCACAACATTGAGTAAGGAAATCTACACGGTGTTTTGAAACTTAGAACATTATATTGGAAATTCCCAGATTGTCTACAACATTAAGTTCTCGAAAACTTTATGTATTCTTTATGGAAATCCTTGACCTTTTTTCAGGCATTTTTTGAGACGAGAAGTCTTATCTGAAAGTGAAAATATATTTCATAATTCAATACAAGTATTTTCAATTATTATTTAAAACAATGACAAAATGGTGAAAATGTAATTTTAAGTGATCAAAACTCGACACCTTCATGCTAAAAAAAACCACTCTGGCTTTTGAGTTTGCCCTTCGTTTTTTTAATTGCCTCATACTCTCTGGCTTAGAACACTACTTTGAATTATTTCTAATTAATATTGAATTCCTTTTAATTTTTCGGATTTCTTTAAAATCTTTGTATTCTTTTTAATTCTTTCATCTTCCTCGAAATCTTTTAGATTCCCTGAATTCCTTAAATATTCTGAATTCATGCGAATCTCTAAATTTCTTGAATCCCTGAAATATCCTAAACTCCCTTAATTCCTTGAATTCCCTGAACTCCTTGAGTTCCTTGAATAACCAGGGATTGATACTTAATTTTCCATGAATTCCTGAAAATGTCTAAATTCCTTGAATATTTTGAAATATCTTCATTTGTGGAATCTTCGGAAATCCTTGAATTCACTGAATTCGTGAAATTCTCCGAATACCTTGTATCTCTGAGAATTCTTTGAACCCCTGAATTCTCAAAACTCCTTCAGGTTCTTTAATTTCCTGAATTCCTGGAATTCTTTGAATTCCTGAAATGATCTTAAAACCATGAAATTCTCTCAATTCCCTGAAATTCTTGAATACACCAGAGCTTCGATAGATGAACAATCTCGGGGGTTGCCTGAAAATAGCCTTGTTCATATAGCGCCAGCAGCGAAACGTAAACTACGAAACCATAAAAACGGCCGGATTCGACAACTCTCTGGAAAATTCTACCAGATTGTTTTCTCAAATTTTGTACGTCTAAATAAGTCAAGATTTGTTAGACTAACATTATTTTGAACCAAAAGTAAGTCATTTTTTTCCTACTGTGAAACGCCAGAATTGTATAATTGTAGACCTAATGCAATCTGAGAGAGGTATTTTTTAACATGAAGGTATGAAATGTATCAAGGCTAGTAAGATAAGTCGTATTTTGCGAAAGAATCAACTAAGAAAATTTTGTGACGGTATCAGGGCCGTGGCTACAGTTGAATTTAAGGCAGGGCAGCGGTGTTTACAGGTAGGGCGAAATAAAAAATTTTACTTGATCTGATCAATTGTATTTTTTAAAGTAGGGCATTTCCCCCCTCCCCCTAGCTACGGCCATGAATGGTAGTAATTAGTAGTAATTTCTCAACTTACATAAATGAGTGCAGTTCTTCGAGCAACACAATTTGGATTTATAACAGTGATGAAAACGGCCACTTGGAATGCAAGCTGTGACAAGATCTCCAGTGAGAAGCGCCACACACAGAAGAGCGAATAAGGTGATAAATGCAAGACTCATTTTAATCGTTAGAATGACTTACCTTTCCTGTTTTGGCTTCGGTTTACAAACACGATATCTCTCCCACCCCCACGATCACACGCATAGGCGAAGCCGGATATACACTGGAACCTTGATATACCGACGGTCTCAGGCATGGCCTACAAGAGTCTTAGCGGTAAATCAAGGATCTCCGAACGTAAACAGCCAGGGCTGAATCAACAATTTCGAGTAGGCTTACAGTGATATCAAACGAAATTTGCATAAGAGTGTGCGCAACTCAGTGCTCCTAATGATGGCGCACTGTCCTACTGCGCATGCGTCAATCAGAACATTGTCATTGGTGGAGAATAGAGATTTAGGAGAATAGCTACTTACTCTCTTCTCTCTACCAATAGCAAGCTCTTCTTCACGCATGCGCAGTACTGCTTCGGACATGCGTTAGGAGCACTGTAACGCTTTGTAACTACGGAACTGCGCAACGCGACTGACCTCACAGTGCCCCTCTCTCGGCCCCGTGGACCCCCTCATCAAGGAATGCTGCCGGTGAAAAATCAAGGAAGGCGGCATGTCAAGGACCGTTAAATCAAGGTTCCCATATAACCTAGCATTGATCAAGAACATATTTTATCAGAAAAAATACGAACTTAAGTAAACATAACACACGGAAGTCAATAAACCGAATAAAAAAGCCTCAGGCGACACTGAAAAAGTATGGACAAGGCAGGAAATATACATAATAGACAGAGGAAATGAATCGAATCATAGAAAATTTATTTATGAATTTACATTTTTTATGTTGACCATTCCCTCTCCCCCCACTTGAATAGAGAAGCCAAAAAAACATTTTTTCATCTATTTCAATAACAGGCTTCACAGACGAAAATGCTGTACGAATAGGGAAAATAAGGATATTTTTCACGAAAATAGGGGAATAAATTATTTTGAATGAAACTATGTTAATCAAATAGTCTAATAACTAAAAAGACGAATTTATTAAAAACAAAAAGATTAATTCCTCAACTAAAACTGATTAATTCTGATCCAACATTGCATATCCAAACAAAAAGTTGAATCTTCGATCAAAAACATTAATTTTTAACAAAGTAGTTAAATTTTTGACCAAAAAAGATGGATTCTCACCGAAAAATGTGAAATTTAATGTTTCATCAAAACAATATTTTAATTTTAGATCAATAAAAGTTACAACAGAAGTTACAACAGAAGATTTAATTCCTACCAAAAAAAGAAGAATTTTTCAACTAAAATGATGAATCTTTAGCAAAAAAATCTATTTTTAACAAAGTAGTTTCTTCTTTTATTTCTTCTAATGTGTTCCCTAAGGGTTTACATTGTTCTTGTATCTCTTCCCTATTCCTTTACACACCCCCCACACACTTACTTGGTGGTGGGAGGGGGACCTACAGTTTAAGGTGGGTTCCGAACCACCAAGAGCAACAGCCTTAAGTACTTAGAGAACCTTTTTCTCTAGAGGTACCGGTCCCACGACTCTCCGGAGATGAACAACTCCCTTGCTAGGCAAGTGTTCACCGCATGGGCCACCGAGACTCTTCCAGAGTGCGAGGCGGGAATCGAACCCGCAAGCCGACGGAGTGGGTCCAAAGCCTATGCCTTAACCCCCACGACCATCGTCCCACTCAACAAAGTAGTTACACACTCAACCAAATAGTTTAATTTTCAACACGATGAGAAGTCAATTAAACGACTTAAAATAATATAATTGAATCATCAAATAATTAATTTAATTAATTAAATGTAATTAATTGAACTATTTGTAATCTTTTCACTACTAATATCTATATAAACAGCTGTATGTATGTCAGTGTAGTGCAATAACTAATAACCTTATAAATTTGTTACGTTATTTTTATTGAACAACATTTATCAAAGAAATCTACAATGTGGTTTCAAACTTAACACATTATGTTTTAGGTGGTGCAGGTGGTTTATGATGTTTATACGGACTTCCTTTGCCTTGTTCAATGCATCTCTTGTGTTCGGAGTCCGGATCTGAAAGTAAAAATATGTTTCGTAGTTCAATACAAGTATTTTGAATTATTATTTCAAACTTTATTAAAATGGTGGTGACATAATTTTAGCTGATCAAAAATCGATACCTTCACGTTAAAAAAAACTCTTGTCTTTGAGTTGCCCCTCATTTCTTTAGTAACTACTAATACTCTCTGGTTTAGTGTATTATTCAGTATTATTTTTAATTCACACTGAATTCTTTTGAATTCTTCAGAGTTCTTTGAATTCCTTGTACTCATTTAAATTCTTTCAACTTCCTTGAAGTCCTTCAATTTCCTAAATTCTTCAAACTCCTTGAATTCCTTATATAACCTACATTTCTTAAAAATTCGGAATTTCTTAAATATTCTGAATTCCTGCAAATCTCTGAAATTCCTTGAATACCTGAAATATTCTGAACTCCCTCAATTCTTTGAACCCTCTGAATTCCTTGAATGCCCTGAAAATTCTGAGTTCCCTGAAATTCTTGAGTTCCTTCAATAACTGCAAGTAACTTCAGTCACCTCATATGAATTCAAGTTCCCTCGAAAATCCTGAATTCCTTAAATGTTCGGAATTCCCTCAATTCCTTGAATATTCTGAAATTCTTGAATTCACAGAATTCTTGAAATTTACTGTATTCCTAAAATTTTTCGAATTCTTTGAATTCTCCGAATGCTTTGAATACCTTAAATTCCCTGAACTCCTTGAATCTCCAAATGATCTTTAGTCCCTGAAATTCTGGAATATTCTGAATTCATTATCTTGAAAATCTTTGAATTCTCTGAAATCCTTGAAAAACTGAATTCTATGAATTCTTTGATCATTCGGAAATTCCTGAATACCTTGAATATTCTAAATTTCCTGAATATTCCTAATTCCTTGCATTCTTTGAATTCCTGCAAACCTCTACATTTTTTAACTTCTTGAATTCTTTGAAAATTCTGAATTCCTGAATAACTCTAATTTCTCTTAATTCCTTCAATTCGGTCAACTCTGAGTTCCTTTAATAATCTGAATCCCTTGAAAATCCTGAATCCTTTAAATTCTCTAAATTCCTTGAAATCTCATAATCTCCTAAATTCTGTACATTCCTTGAATTCACTGAATTCCTTTGAACCTGTGAATTCTCTGATTTCACGAAGTTCCTGAATTCATGAAAATTTCTAAATTCCTGAAAGTCTTTAACTTCCTTGAATATTTTGAAAAACTGGAATTTGTGGAATATTCAGAAATCTCTACATTTCTTGAATTTTGGGAATATCCTAAATATTCAGAATTTCATAAATTTCTGGATTCTCTAAACTCTTTCAATTATTCTGAATTTCTTTCATTTTTTAACGCCCGCCAGCGTACTACCAAATTTTAAGAGAATTAAACTTTTCTTTCATGCGACGTTTTGACTGAGTTTTTTTAAAAAAGCCTTATCATAGATACCTCACAGGAGACCTTCAGAGTTGCCGCCTAGCGGGGGCCTAACCCGACACAGCAAACACTACACTCTCGTTGTAGGGGGCCTCCACAGTTGCCGCCTAGAGGGATCTAGACCTGATAAACGTACACCACACTCACAGGGACATCCAAAGTTGCCGCCTGGGCGGGGACCTAGCTCCTCCCCATATACACTAATCACTCGTTGTAGTGGACCTCCAGAGTTGCTGCCTAGCGGGGACCTAGCTCCGCCCCATATACACTGCACCCTTGCTGTAGGAGGCCTCCAGAGTTGCCGCCTAGCGGGGACCTAGCCCCACACCATATACA
>CAKNXH010086381.1:0-21155 GCA_932178445.1 Andricus quercusramuli
TCAAATCCTTAGAATTAGAAAGTTTCTAATTTGAAGAATTTTTAATTGGAAATTGTGCAAGTTTCAAGATTGACAATTCAAAATTCTGTAACTTTGATGCTTTATATTCGAAATTTCTTCAATTTGGAAAATTCAGAATTTAAAACTCGACTTTTAATTTCCGAAAATTAGGCATTGTTATTTATGCATCTTTAAAGTTGCAAAGTTTTCAATTGTACCTCTTCAAAATTGCAGAAGTTTAAATTTCAAATCTTTCGATTTGAATATTTGAATTTCAAATCCTTAGAATTAGAAAGTTTCTAATTTAAAGAACTTTTAATTAGAAATAATTGTGCAAGTTTCAAGATTTTCAATTTAAAATTCTGTAACTTTGATGCTTTATATTTGGAATTTCTTCGAATCCGAAGATTTTAAATTGAAAACTCGACTTTTAATTTTTGTAATTTGAAAATTGTCATTTATACATCTTTGAAATACAGTTTTTTTGTAATTTAACTCTTAAAAATTGCAGAAGTTTGAATCTTAAATCTTTAGAATTAGAGAGCTTCTAATTTTTGAAATTTTTCATCGAAAATTGTGCAAGTTTCAAGTTTTACAATTCAAAATTCTGTAACTTTGGTGATTCACATTCCAAAATTGTCCAATTAAGTAGATTTAGAATTGAAAACCCTACTTTTTATTTTTGAAATTTAAGAATTGTCATTTATACATCTTTGAAATTGAAAAGTCTGCAATTTTAAGTCTTCAAACTTACAGAAGTTTGAATTTCAAATCTTTAGAATTAAAGAGCTTCCATTTGAAAAAAAAAATTGAAAATTGTGCAAGTTTTACAATTTAACATTCTGTAACTTTGATGCTTCATATTCAAAATTTCATCAATTCGAGAGATTTTTTAATTGCAAACTGGACTTTTAATTTTCGAAAATTGAGAATTGTTATTCATGCATCTTCAAAATTGAAAAGTTTTGAATTGTACCTCTTCAAAATTGCAGAAGTTTGAATTTCAAATCTTTAGATTTGAAGATTTTCTAATTTTAGGAATGGAAAATTAAAAATTGTACAAGCTTTAAGTGGTTCAATTAAATTTCTGTAACTTTGATGCTTCACATTCGAAATTTCTTCAATTTGGAAAATTCAGAATTTGAAACTCGACTTTCAATTCTCGAAATTTAAGAATTGTTATTCAGGCATCTTTAAAATGGAACAGTTTTTAATTGTAACTCTTCGAAATTGCAGAAGTTTGAATTTAAAATCTTTAGAATTAAAGAGCTTCCATTCAAAAAAATTAAAAATTGGAAATTGTGCAAGTTTTACAATTTGAAATTCTGTAACTTTGACGCTTACATTCAAAATTTCTTCAATTTGGAAGATTTAGAATGGAAATCCCGACTTTTAATTTTCGAAAATTAAGAATTGTTATTCATGCATCTTCAAAATTGAAAAGTTTCACAAATTGTACCTCTTCAAAATTTCAGAAGTTTGAATTTCAAATCTATAGATTTGACGAGTTTCTAATTTTAAGATTTATAATTGAAAACACGACTTTTAATTTTCGAAACTTAAGACTTGTAATTTATCTATCTTCAGAATTAAAGAGTTTTTAATTGTAACTCTCCAAATTTGCATGAGTTTGTAATTTTAAATCTTTAGAATTGAAGAGTTTCTAACTTAAAATTAAAATATTAATAATTGTGCAATTTTCAAGCTTTAAAAATTAAATTTCATTAACTATAATGCTTTACATTTAAAATTTCTTCAATTTCGAAGATTTAGAATTTAGAACTCGACTTTCAATTTTCGACATTCGAGAATTATTTTAACTCTTCAAAATAGCAGAAGTGTGAATTTTAAATTTAAAAAATTAAAATTGAAAATTGTGCAAGTTTTAGGTTTGACAATTAAGAATTATGTAACTTTGATGCT
This sequence comes from Andricus quercusramuli, assembly GCA_932178445.1. Taxonomy (NCBI): domain Eukaryota; kingdom Metazoa; phylum Arthropoda; class Insecta; order Hymenoptera; family Cynipidae; genus Andricus; species Andricus quercusramuli. Next base: position 1,924 of record CAKNXH010086381.1, read on the forward strand.
TCACATTCAAAAGAACTCAACTTTCTTTTTTTTTTTTTTTTGAAATTCGAGAATTATTGTAACTCTTCAAAATAGCAAAAGTATGAATTTTAAATTTGAAAAATTAAAAATTGAAAATTGTGCAAGTTTTAGGTTTTAAAATTAAAAATTCTGTAACTTTGATGCTTCATATTCGAAATTTCTTCAATTTGGAAGATTCAGAATTGAAATCCCGACTTTCAATTTTCGAAAATTAAGAACTGTTATCCATGCATCTTCAAAATTGAGAAGTTTTCAATTTTACCTTTTCAAAATTGCCGAAGTCTGAATTTCGAATCTTTAGATTTAAAGGGTTCCTCATTTGAAGAATTTAAATTTGTACAAATTTTAAGTTGCACAATTAAATTTCTGTAACTTTGATGCTTCATATTCAAAATTTCTTCAATTTGGAAGATTTAGAATTGAAAACTCGACTTTCAATTTTCGAAATTAAAGAATTGATATTTATGCATCTTCAAAATTGAAGAGCTTTCAATTGTAATCTTTCAAACGTCCAATTTAAAAAACATCTGAATACTTTTTGCTTAATTTCAAAATCTCTAACCTAATGACAATTTTTTCTTTTTATTTCTAGTTCCATATTATTATTGACTGTGAAACATTGAATTAAAAAAAAATCACCATAATTTTCTGATCTGTGGAAAATTGTATAAAAATTGGAAGAATGAATAAAATAAAATAAAACTGCAATTTTTCAATGAATGTTTCGGACCAGATTTAATTCTGACAATGAAGATGTTGATTGCTTGGGGTTTTCTCGCGTGCGCAAGACGATTGGGATTTTCTCGACCTTCTTGTGAATCTGGTTATTTTAAGCAATTGTTAAGTGCCTTCTTGACGGCCTCATCTCAACGACACACACCCGATGCTCGTGATTCACTGCTAACAGAAAAGGAACGTATTTATACAAACAAAACGTCCACACATCCATCCGACCACTTAACTTCTTAACTGCTTGACTAATTATCACAAAACGCATGTTCTGTTTACTTTTAACCTTTAAGTGTGGACGTGATTTTATTTTTGCACTAACAGAGACCTGAGGGAGGGACGCGCATATCAAAAGAATGGTGCGGTCTAAGAGACCGCACGGCCACACGTCTGTAGTAACTTGTCACTTTTTGCTCAAATGAGGGATAATCGGGACGCAAATTTTTTTTTGGTAATACTTGAAGGTTGAACTTTATTTTCGTAACACAAATTAGAAAAACTCTCTAATACCAAGCAAGTTATACAATTTGAAATTATGTAACTTTGATGCTTCACATTCGAAATTTCTTCAATTTGGAAGATTTAGAATTGAAAATCCGGCTTTTGGCTTTTGAAATTTAAAAATTGTTATTCATTCATCTTTGAAATTGAAAACTTTTCAATTTTAACTCTTCAAAATTGCAGAAGTTTGAATTTCAAATCTTTAGAATTGAAGAGCTTACATTTGAAAAAATTAAAAATTGAAAATTGTGCAAGTTTTAGGTTGCACAATTTAAAATTCTGTAACTTTGATGCTTCATATTCAAAATTTCATCAATTTGGAACGTTCAGAATTCAAAATTCGACTTTTAATTTTCGAAAATAAGGAATTGTTATTTATGCATCTTCAAAATAGAAAAGTTCGGAAATGTACCTCTTCAAAATTGCTTCGTAATTAAAAAATTTTCAATTTTAACTCTTTAAAATTGCAGAAGTTTGTATTTTAAATCTTAAGAATTAAAGATTTTCCATGTTCAAAAAATTAAAAATTGGAAATTATGCATGTTTTAGGTTTTACAATTTGAAATTCTGTAACTTTGATGCTTCACCTTCGGAATTTCTTCAATTTGAAAGATTTAGAATTGAAAATCCAAATTTCAATTTTTAGAATTTAAAAATTGTTGTTCATTCATCTTTAAATTAAAAACTTTTCAATTTTAACTCTTCCAAATTGCAGAAGTTTGCACTTTAATATCTTTACAATTAAATAGTTTCCATGCTGGAAACATTAAAAATTGAAAATTATGCATGTTTTAGGTTTTACAATTTGAAATTCTGTAACTTTGATGATTCTTACTCGAAATTTTTTCAATTTGGAAGGTTCAGAATTGAAAATCCGACTTTTAATTTTTGGAATTTAAAAATTGTTATATATTCCCCTTTGAAATTAAAAACTTCATAATTATAACTCTTCAAAATTGCAGAATTATGAATTTTTAATTTTTAGAATGAAAGAATTTCAATTAAAAAACTTAAAAATTGAAAGTTTTACAAGTTTTAGTTTTTACAATTTAAAATGCTGTAACTTTGATGCTTCTTATTCAAAATTGCATCAATTTGGAAGGTTCAGAATTGAAAATCCGACTTTTAATTTTTGGAATTTAAAAATTGTTGCTCATTCATCTTTGAAATAAAAAACTTTTCAATTTAAACTCTTCAAAATTGCAGAAGTTTGAATTTCAAATCTTTAGAATTAAAGAGTTTCCATTTTTTAAAATTAAAAATTGAAAATTGTGCAAGATTTAGGTTTCACAATTTAAAATTCTGTAACTTTGATGCTTCATATTCAAAATAGCATCAATTTGGATGGTTCAGAATTGAAAATCCGACTTTTAATTTTTGGAATTCAAAAATTGTTGTTCATTCATCTTTGAAATTAAAAACTTTTCAATTTTAACTCTTTAAAATCGCAGAAGTTTGAATTTCAAATCTTTAGAATGAAAGAATTTTAATTTAGAAAATAAAAAATTGGAAATTGTGCAAGTTTTAGGTTTTACAATTTTAAATTCTGTAACTTTGATGCTTAATATTCGAAATTTCTTCAATTTGGAAGGTCCAGAATATAAAATTCAACTAATTTTCGAAAATTGAGAATTGTTATTTATGCATCTTTGAAATCGAAAAGTTTTCAATTGTACCTCTTTAAAATTTCAGAAGTTTGAATTTTAAATGTTGAGATATCTTTACATATGCATATCAGAAGCATGGTGCGGTCTTAGAGACCGCACGGCCACACGTCTGTAGTAACTTGTCACTTTTTGCTCGAATAAAGAATAATCGGAACGCATATTTTTTTTGTAATACTTGAAGGTTAAACTTCATTTTCGGAACACAAATCAGAAAACTCTCTAATATCAAGCAAGTTTTACAATTGAGAATGTAACTTTGATGCTCCAGGTTCGAAATTTCTTCAATTTGGAAGATTTATAATTGAAAATCCGACTTTTATTTTTTGGAATTTAAAAATTGTTATATATTCCTCTTTGAAATTAAAAACTTTATAATTATAACTCTTCAAAATTGCAGAAGTTTGAATTTTGAATTTTTAGAATGAAAGAGTTAAAAAAAAAATTAAAATTTGATAATTGTCCAAGTTTTCGGTTTTACAATTCAAAATTCTGTAACTTTGATGCTTCATGTTCGAAATTTCTTCAATTTGGAAGGTTCAGAATATGAAATCCAACTTTTAATTTTCGAAAATTAAGAATTGTATTGTATACACAAGGTGAAAAACTCTCTAATATGAAGCAAGTTCTACAAATGAAAATGTAACTTTGATGCTTCACATTCGAAATTTCTTCAATTTGGAAGCTTTAGAATTGAAAATCCGACTTTCAATTGTTGGAATTTAAAAATTGTTGTTCATTCATCTTTGAAATTGAAAATTTTTCAATTCCAACTCTTCAAAATTGCAGAAGTGTGAATTTTTAATTTTTAGAATGAAAGAGTTTCAATTTAAAAAATTAAAAATTGAAATTTGTACAATTTTTAGTTTTTACAATTTAAAATGCTGTAACTTTGATGCTTCATATTCAAAATTGCATCAATTTGGAAGGTTCATAATTGAAAATCCGACTTTTAATTTTTGGAATTTAAAAATTGTTACTCATTCATCTTTGAAATTAAAAACTTTTCAATTTTAACTCTTCAAAATTGCAGGAGTATGAATTTTGAATTTTTGGAATGAAAGAGTTTCCAAGCAAAAACATTAAAAATTGAAAATTGTCCAAGTTTTCGGTTTTACAATTGAAAATTCTGTAACTTTGATGCTTCATATTCGAAATTTCTTCAATTTGAAAGGTGCAGAATATAAAATTCGACATTTTAATTTTCGAAAATTAAGAATTGTTATTTATGAATCTTTGAAATAGAAAAGTTTTCAATTGTACCTCTTTAAAATTTCAGAAGTTTGAATTTTAAATGTTGAGATATCTTTAGATATGCATAGCAGAAGTATGGTGCGGTCTGAGAGACCGCACGGCCACACGTCTGTAGTAACTTGTCACTTTTTGCTCAAATGAGGAATAATCGGGACGGAAGTTTTTTTTTTGTAATACTTAAAGGTTAAACTTCATTTTCGAAACAAAAATCAAAAAACTCTCTAATATCAAGCAAGTTTTACAATTGAAAATTTTGTAACTTTGATGCTTCACATTCGAAATTTCTTCAATTTGGAAGATTTAGAATTGAAAATCCGGCTTTTGATTTTTGGAATTCAAAAATTGTTATTCATTCATCTTTGAAATTGAAAACTTTTCAATTATATCTCTTCAAAATTGCAGAAGTTTGAATTTTTAGAATGAAAGAGTTGAAAAAAAAATTAAAATTTGGAAATTGTCCAAGTTTTCGGTTTTACAATTCAAAATTCTGTAACTTTGATGCTTCATATTCGAAATTTCTTCAATTTGGAAGGTTCAGAATATGAAATCCAACTTTTAATTTTCGAAAATTAAGAATTGTATTGTATACAAGAAATGTATGAGTATTATTTGTCAGGAAAAATGAAAATAAGTGAGAGGTAAATTATAGAATTTTGAAAATGGTGTTTTGAGGCCACCCTGACATTAAAATATTCTTGTCAGTAATCCTCCTAGCAATGATATTTTTAGTTACAAATTTTGTTATTTGGTTAAAATTTCAACAATTTTGTTAAAAAGTCATTCTTTTTGGTTAAAAATTAAACATTTTTTTTTTCAAATGTCTTTTTGGGTTGAAAATTCAACTATTTTGGTAGAAAATTTACTTTTTGTTAAAAATTCATATTTGAGTGTTAAAAATTCACCTATTTCTTGGGAAATTTGTCTTTTTAATTCGAAATTCATCTGTTCCAGTAAAAATTTCATCTTTTCTGGATAAAAGTACAACTGTTTGGTTGAAAATAAATCTTCTTTCGTTGAAAATTTATTTATTTTGTTGAAAATTCGTCTTTTTTAGTGGAAAATTGAGCTACTAGTTTGAAAGATGATGGAATTTATCGAAAAATCTTTTTCTTCAAGATTAATTATTTTAGTAGAAAATCCATCTCTTTAGTTGATAATTAGTTTTTCTTGTTTTGCTGGAAAAATATTTTTTTAACCGAAGATTTAACTATTTCATTTAAAGAATCATCATTTTAGTTGAAATTTTTTTTATTTTATGTTGAAAGCTTTTTTTTTGTGAAAATATCTACTATTATATTATTCTTTGAAAATTCATCTCTTTTATTAAAAATTAAACTACTTGATTGAAGGTTGAACTAATTTGTTAAACAATCATTTTTATTGAAAATTCACCTATTTCAGTTAAAGATTAATTTGAGTTGAAAATTCATCTCTTCAGTTATTAGCTCAACTATTATGTTCAGAATTGATCTTTTTCAAACTAAAAATCAACTTTTGGGTGAAACTTTAACTACTTTGTTAAAAATGCAAGTCTTCGATCGAAAATTAAATTATTTGTTAAAAATTTGTCTGTTTGATTGAAACATTTATCAATATAGTTAAAAATTCATTTCTTTGGTTAGAAATTTGAATATTTTTGAAAATTTGTTTCGTTTTGTTGAAAACTAATTTTTTTACCTTATACTATTCTTTTCCATTTTTCTTCGAAAATTTATCTTTTTTGTTGAAAATTCAACTATTTGTTCAAAAACTAATAAAAAAAGTCTTTGCATGTTGAAAATTGAAGTATTATGTTACAAATTCAATTATTTTATTGGAAATTTAATTATTTTTAGAATTTTTTTTAAATATCCTCTCATACACTTTTTGTTGAAAATTTAACTGTCTTCTAAAATATGCGATGTTTTGGCTTGAAAATTCAACTGTTCTTGGTCGAATTTTCAAGCCAAAAAGAATAAGATTTTTAAAAGACATTCCGTTTTCAGCCAGAAATGTTGAATTTTCAACAAAAAAGTTGATTTTCAACCAAGTTAATATTTAAAAAAATGTTTAACAAAGAAGTTTAACTTTCAGCCAAGTATTCAAATTCAAGAAAAAGATGAGTTCGGAGCAAAAAATATAATATTTTATAATTTGTCAAAAGAAAAATTTAATTTTCAATCAAAAACAGCTGAATTCAACCAAAAAGACGAATTTTAACAAAGTAATTGAATTTTTAACCAAATAGATGAATCTTAAGCAAAAAAAATAATAATAATTTGTAGCAAAGTTCAACCTAAAACGAGAAGTTTTTTACAAAGTATTTTAATTTTAAACAAAAAAATTGTACCAAAATTTATTGAACTTCTAAGCACAAGAATCGAATTATTAATACAATAGTTGAATTTCTAATCCAACAAGACGAATTTTTCAGGAGGTAGTTGAATTTAAAAAAAAAAGTTTTCTGTCCATAAAAGATGAGAAGTCAACAAAACAGTTGAATTTTCAACAAAAAAAAATTTTAACAAAATACATAGTTGAATTTTCAGTGAAATAATTACATTTTCATGCAAATAGTAGAATTTGTAACTAAAACAGATGAGTTCGCAACCAAAAATATTATAGTAGATTTTTCTACCAAAAGAGGGATTTCTTAGAAAAATGTTAAATTTTAAACAAAAAAGTTCATTCTCAACCAAGAAATATGACCCATACTTTCACTTCCCTATTCCCTTCACATTCCCCTTCTTCCTCTTTCCGCCCATACTTCCCATCCCGACTCTTAAACTTTCGCTTTCCCTCCCTTCCCCAATCCTCCCCTCATTTCCAACCACTTCTCCTACTTCCCCTACCGTAATTTCCCCTCACTTCTCCAACTCTCCCTCCCTTCATTTCCCCTTACTTCCTCTACTTCTCATTGTCTCATTTCTCCTACTCACCACTCTTAGCTTCCCCTAACTCTCCCTCACTACCTCTACACTTATTTCCCCTCTCCTTGTGAGTTGCACTTTCCCCTTACTTCCCCTTCTTTCAAATTTTGTTGGAAAAAGAGAAATCCTTCAAAAAGAGGAAAAAAGGGGAATAGGCGAAAGAGTGTACAGTTTCTTCTCAAATTTCTCCACTGAAAGTTTTTACGAAAGAATGCCAAGTATTTATATACACATTAGCCGTAAATTTGAACTGGACATGTCTTTCGTACAATTGTGAGGTATAAATTAACAAAGAGCAATTCGCGTGTCGTAAAGCTTTTATACGAGGTTTCAGAAATATGGCGAATATTTATGTATGTTCACAGCCCTGAAAATGTTCCAATGTCGAAGACAAATGCCCCAGGAACCTCTTCCGTATCTGTGGCCATTTCTGCAGAATTGCGAGCACTTTCGCTAACGGTTTACCGAATCGAGTATAGGAATTTTATTTTATTGCCAGAAGCTATTTTTTGCTTTTTCTTATGCTATTTCTCACAATATCAGACTACAATCTCATTCATCCACTTTCTCTCGAAAATATTTTCCAATTTTTCTCATGCTTTATCAGTATACTAGACTATTACGTGTGCGCGCTCACTTTTTCAATTATTTCCTTTACTCAATTTTCGAATCCCTATTTATTTGTTCAAATTTCTTGACCAATCAAATCCTTGCTGAAATTATATTCTCAAAAAATGTATTCAGTGAATCCATGTAACGTAGAATTTACTATTACTATTTATAATAGTAAATGTCGAGGTATAATTTGAAGATTTCAAGTGCAAGTTATGTAATTCAATATTTTGAAGAAGAAAAAACATCATTTTTGTACAATGACATTTGCGGGTACTATCAGGGCTATATTTTTAAATGTAAGCATCAATATGCCTATAATTTAAAAAAAAATCCTATTCTGATCCGATTCTCTGTTCTCAATATCGAAATCATTGAACATATATTTGCACTGGAATATTGAAATAAATTTTCATAGAAAAAGAAGAGCGTTTTGCACATAATTTTGAAATGAAAATTCAGATACTCATTTCACAACATCGCAAAATTAAAAAATATATGTAATTGTAATAGAGGTATTTTAGACATTAACAAACTTTTATTGTGCAGATTATAGTCAATAGTCAATTACATATAACCGTGAATCAAATAATCAGTTTATGTTACCTAATCAAAAGCAATTGAAATGCAATCGTCATATAATTTAAAATTGTTAAAAAAGTAATAAGCTAATCATTAATTAATCTGTTCATAACAAGAAAAAAAACATTCAACTATGATTTCCATTCAAGCATTGGGATAATTTTCATTCTACGTTTTCAAAAAATCACTATCATTCCTTGAAATTTAATATGTCAGTAATCTTTCATACTAATTTCAGAAGAAATAAAAACATATTTACATATAATTTTAAAAATTGAATGCAGACACTCGTTTCACAACATCAGGATCATTTCAAAAATAATGTAATTAATGGTATATCAAATTTATATGTAAACTTTTATTATGCCAATTATATCCAGTATTTAATTACAGGCGACCTGAAAGTAATTGATCAATTTATGTTTCTGAATTCAAAACCATTTAAATTCAATCTTTATGTAATTATTCAATATTGTGGTAAAAAAAATCAACTAATATAAATACATACATACATACATACATAATATTAATAACCTATCAAAGTAATACCAGTAGAAATTGAAATATATGCACATCTAATTTTGAAAATTGAATTAATCTTTATATAATTCACTTTTTTGGGAAAAATGAATCAGTCAATAGTGAATAATAGTTAATTCATCAGTTCATAAAATAAAAATCAATCAACGATATTATTTGCATTGAAACATCCAAATAATGTTTATCTTATATTTTTCTAAAAATTGTAATTATTTATAATCTTTTTAACGAATTCCATACAAACTTAAAACATATTTACGTATAATGTTGAAGATTGAATGTAAATCATTATCTCACAACATCGTAAACATTTGTAAAATTATGAAATTGGAATAGAATTGTTTTAAATATAAATAAACTTTTATTATAAAAATCATATCCAATATTCGACCAAATAACGATTCCTTCTATACCACAATGTTACACAAGATAGAGGTTACCTTTTTTAATATGAAGGTTCTGAACTTTTATTTCTGAAAACTTAATTTATTTATGAATTCATATTTTTTAAACATGAAATATATAATTTTGTAAATTGAATTCAGATAATCATTTAAGCATTAATCTATAGTTTTCATTGAAATATTGAAATATTGTCATTCATCTAATCTTATCGAGTAGAACATAGCATAGATCTGCCGAAATATAACGCGCACATCATATGACAAAGAAGAACATCTGCGACTGGATTAGAAATGTAGAAAAATTACTAAAATAAATTTGATTTTACGCCATGTATTGAGAAAGTCAGTCATAACAACCAAAGATTTAATATCTTCAATACCAACTTACATTGGAAATAATAGTGGAAATAAATAAATCGAAATAATTACCGCCGATCGATAAAATGAGAAATCTACTCTTTTAATTCTGTTAGTTTTTATTTAAAAATATAGAGGTGATAAATATAGGGTTTAAAAATAGAGGTTACTATGACAGAAAATCATTCTCCATGAAATTACGATTTTTATCTATAGGATCCTTATCAGTTTATCCGCGACCGGAACTATTTCGAACGTCGCATTCACAAAAGATATTATTTTATTCAAAGAAAAGTTTATTGGGTTCAAAGAAATTCCTCTTCTTCAAAAGAAAGTGTTTTTGTCTAATTGAAAATTTTTCTTCAACTTGAAATGATTTGGTTAAATAGGGTTTCGTAGCACCAGGCAGGGTCCTCATAGTTTCGGTCAGGTGTCCACCCATCCGTTGTACCTTCATCAAAGGAGGAAAAAAGAGGTAAATTAGGGAAAGAGTGTGAAGTCTGCAAATATTTTTCTGAATGTCGCTCAAATTTGTTTGCATATCCGAATATCTGAAAAAGCCACCCTCTCAAATTGAGGGTTAATGATTTTGATTTGATGATTTGACATCAATTTTGTTCTTCTATACGAAGCATCTGCAATTACACCAATTATCTCATAGAATCGACAAATTGGCAATTTTCCGTGTTGGGGAAATATGTCACGATTGCGTCGAGGGAAGATTTCCTTTTCCAAAGATTTCTAATTTGGTGGCCCTGTCTTTTTGCTACTTTCACCACCACACTAAAGTTTGTTTTCTGTTTCCGCATCCCCAGTCCAGCTCTTCTTCGATGCCTTAAGGTCGTTTTCGTCTATTCAACTTCCAATTGGATCCGGTAACTGCCGCTAAAATTATCTGCCTCGTTTCTTCTTCTCTTCCAACAAGCCACCCGTTCACCCCTCATCTGGTACCAGACATACTCTTTCTTCGTGATCCATCTCATACCCCTTTCCTCATCCTTACCTCGCCTTTCCTTTGCCTTTCTTCCCTTTCTTTTCGATAAATTACGCAACTGTTCTTCAAATCTTCATCCATTTTAACGAAAAAGGGGCACGTTATCTCGCCAAGTGTCCTAAACTCGAATAATGTGGTCTTTTGTGATAACCTTTTGCTCTATTTGAGGTCGTTTCTAACTTATCTGAGATTGTTGATTGAGACAGTTTGAGATGCTAATAACGGGTATGATAGGTTCAATAGCAGTTTGAAGATGTCTTTTTCTAATTTTTCCAAAACCAACGCATAGGAATTGGAATTTAAACATTATATACATATACGAAATTCATATCAAAAAGAAAATAATGATTTATTCAATAAAAATATTTGAAATTTCAAATCTGACCAATCATCGACTGACAATGTGTATGAGTAGAAGAAGTGGTTCATTGCGTCTTACGGTCACATAAAAATAAAAACAGAGCCATCATTTAACTCACATTTATTTTAAAATTCCTTGCGTTTCAGCAACTACTGTGTGCCTTTTTCAAATGTAACCTAAATATAGTTACAATTAGTTAATAATATGAAAAAAGGGAAATAATAATTTTATAAAATAATGTAAAATTGTACCTAAGTTGAACAAATTGAATGAATCGAACAATTTTCTTGAAGGATGAAAGATCATTCAAAACAGTCATAGGATTATAAAAATAATGTCAAAATGAAAATTTCAATTAATTATAAGTTATGATTATGGACTCAATGATACGTCCTTGATAGGATTTTTTTCATTAGCTGATATTTTAATACTATCTTTTTTTATTAAAAAGCGCATGGCGCCATTTTCGACTATTTCTCGATCCATCTCGAAATTACTCGAAACAATTTCAAACTATTGTTGTCGGGGAACCCGTGTTCCTGATTGGCTGAAGCTGTCGTTCCTTTCTTCCGTTTAAAATATGAGGCTTATGAGAAACTTAAGGTTATATAAATAATATATTCAATAATAATAATAATAATAATAATAATAAAAGCAGCTTACTAAGAATTTCAAAATGTTTTAAAAGAATAAAAAAAAATTCTCGAAATTCCCGGTGAAATTGAAACTAATACTTCATTCCCAAAAATAAATTCTGAAAAAGAATTGACAAAGATTTCCGAACATTTTTAATTATTTCTTAAAAGCACGAAAAACAATATGGACGATTTTGAAGCCAAATTTTTCTGTTAGCAAGATTAAAATGTTTTATCAAAACTTCGATCAAGTTCAAAAGGCATTTAGAAGTTTTAAAAAGATTCTAAATTAATTTAATCTTGAAAAAGTTTCAAAGAAGACTAAAAAAACCGTACATTTTTGAATATTTGGAAATAAAAATTTTGAAGCTTCTTTAAAGATTTGAAAAGATTTCATGATATTAAAAAACTTTCTTGAAATTCCTGGGAAAATTTGAACTGATTTTTTATTTTGAAAAATTAATTTATAAGAGAAAATTGGCAAAGATTTCGAAACATTTTAAATTATATCCTAAAATTTCGAAGAAAAATGTGGACGATATTAGAGGTAAATTTGTTATTTAGCAAGATTACAAAGTTCGATAAAAATGTTTCAGTAAGTTTAAAAGATATCTAGATGTTTTAAGAAGATTCGAAGTTAATTTAAAAATTTTAAACATTTCAAAAAAGTTTGAAAAAATTTCATCATTTTTTTTTAAATTTTTAAAAATTCAACTAATTTTGGAAGATATTTGAAAGGTTTCAAAGTTTTGCAAATGGTTAAAAAAATAACTTGGAATTTAAAAATATTTTCAAAAATTTGAAACAGAATGTAAATTTTGGAAGATTTAAAAAAAAATTTGCACAGCTTTCTAAGATGTATGAAAGGCTTCAAACAAAAAATCTTCTTGAGATTCTGTGGAAAATTTTTAATAACTTTTTTTTTTGAAAAAATAATTTTTAATCACAATTTGAGGGCACTTTTTTTAACTGGAAATTTTCTCAAGTATTCTAGGAAACGATTTCCAAAATCTTCATAACAGATTATGGAAGATTTTAAGATAATTTTTGTAATTTTTCAAAATTTTCAACAAATGTTTGGAAGAATTGGAATAATTTTAAAAGACATTTGGAAGGTTAATTCAGAAAATTTCAAACAAAATATAAAGTTTTCATAAATTAAAAAAAAAATCGAATATTTTTGAGAAGTTTAAAAGTCTTCAAAAAAATTCATAACATTCCTGGGAAAATTTATTATGATTTTTTATTTTAAAAATAAATTTTAAAGAAAAATTGATGAGTATTTCAAAAGATTTTAAATTATTTTATAAAATTTCGAAAAAAATGGGAATGATTTTTAAACAAAACCGTTTCATATATTAAGTTTGGAAGGATTTCTAAACATTTTTAAACAAAATTTAAATTGAAGATTTAAAAAAATCGAATCTTTTCAAGAAATTTGAGAAGTTTCAAGAAAATAAAAAAATTCTTTGAGATTCTGAGAAAAATTTTAATTACTTTTTATTTTGAAGATTTAAAGCAATATTTTTTATTTTGAAAGATTTTTTTTTAAATTTGTTTGAAAGATCTTCCAAATTTATAAAAGTCCCAAATGTCTTTCAAACTGACTCAAATTTTTCCTAAAATTTCTCAAAATTCTGAGAAATAAAAAAACTATACTTTTTCGACATATCTGGAAGCTTCAAAAAATTTTTGAATTTTCTCGAGAATTTCGGGAAAATTACATATTTATTTAACTTTGAAATCGAATGAAGAAATGAACTTGAAAAAGAAATATTTGGTAGAGATTGACGGCAAGTTTTTTAATTTTTCAGAATTTCGAGAAAAAGTTTGGAAGAATTCGAAGAATTTTGAAAGATATTTTTAAGGTTCAAAAGTTTTAAAAATGGTTAAAAAATGATTTTAATTTGGAAAAGATTTCCAAAAAATTTTAACGAAATGTACATTTTTGAAGATTTCGAAAAAAAATTAATTTCTTAGGCTTCAAGTAAAAAAAACGTTCTTAAAATTCCTGGGTAAATTTAAACTGAATTTTTATTTTTTAAATAAATTTCAAGAGCAAATTGACGAAGATTTCAAATTTTTTTAAAATTATTTCCGACTTTTTCAAAAAATCTTTTCATTAGCAAGATTAAAAAATTAGAAAAAAAAATTCAAAAGATTTCACGATGATACGAAATATTTCTCATAATTCGTGGAATAATTTAAACTGATTTTTCATTTAAAAATTTTAATTTTCAGATAATATTTTTAAACAAAATTTAACATCTCAAAAGATTTCCAAAATTATCAAAACAGAATCTGGGAGATTTTATGACAATTTTCAAAAATTTTCCGAATTTCAAGAAAAATTTTGGAATAATTCGAAGAATATTAAAAGATATTTAGAAGGTTTAAATTGCTTGAAAATGGCTCAAAAATTATTTACAATTTTGAAAGCTTTCCAAAAATTTTTAACAAAATATAAATGGAAGATTTCCAAAAAAAGTCGAATCTTTTTAAGAAGTTTGAAAGCTTCCAAGAAAATAAAAAAAGAGATTCCTGGGAAAAATTTCAATGACTTTTTATTTGGAAAAATAAATTTTAAAAGAAAATTTGAAAAAGTTTCAAAATATCTCCAAATATTATTATAGTTTTGAAATATTTCTACACATTTCGAAAATATCTGCAAAAAGTAAGGGCAATTTCTTTTATTTTGAAACATTTTTCAAAATTTTAGTAATATTTCGAGTCACTATAAAAGATATTTATCTTCAAAGCTTCTAAAAGTCCTAAATATCTTTCAAATTAACTCAAATTTTTCCTAACATTTTTCAAAATCCTGAAAAATATTCTTTTTCGACACATCTGGAAACTTCAAAAATTTTCTGAATTTTCTCAAGAATCATAGGAAAATTATATATTTATTTAACTTTAAAAATAAATGAAGAAATAAACTTGAAAAGGAAATATTTGCTCGAGATTTTTATTTTGTATTTTTAATTATTTATCCCCCAAAAATAATAATTTGGGTGATTTTTTCTTTCTTTCATGACTGAAAAATCTTTTTTAAGATTCACATTTTTTTACTACAAATTCATTATTTTAGTCAAAAATTCATCTCTTTAGTTGACGATGTCATTATTTCGTTGAAAATTTCGTTTTTTAGTTATATTCAAAGTTAATTCAAAAGCTAAAAAGATTTTTCAAAACTTAAAAAAAATATACATTTTTGAATATATGTACAGAAAAATTTTTAAGTTTCTTAAGCATTTTGAAGAGTTTCATGATAATTCAAACTATTACTTAAAATTCATTGAATAATTCAAACTGGTTTTTTATTCGAAAATTTTATTTCAAAACAATATTCAAAAGACTTTAGAAAATTTCTAAAAATTCTCAAAATTTTCAAAACAGAACCTGGAAGATTCGAAGCCATCTTTTTTAATTTTCAGAATCTTAAGAAATTTTTTGAAAAAATTCAATTAATTCCAAAAGATATTTTGAAAGTTTGAAAGTTGTGGACAAGATCAAAGGATAATTAAAAAATTTGAATAATTTTTTTTTTAATGAAAATTTTCGAAGCTTTTTATCATGTTTGAAAGGCCTTAAGAAGATAAAAAACTTTTCTTGAGATTCCTGGGAAAAATTTTATTGATTTAAAAAATTAATTTTTGAAGGAAATTTTAAAAGTTTTAATACATTTCAAAAGATTTCTACAGATGCCGTAAGAATTTGGAAGATATAAGGGCAATTTTTTAATTTTCATAGATTTTCCAAAATTTTAAGAATGTTTCGATTCAGTTTAAGATATATTTATTTTTTAAAGTTCTAAAAGTCCTACATATCTTTTAAACTCACTTGAAGTTTTTCTACAATTTTGCAAAATTCTGTAAAATACAAAAGTGATACTATTTCGATATTTCTGAAATCTTCAAAATTATTTTATATTTTCAAATGAATGATTCAATTTTTCAATGAAATAGTTTATTCTCCTAAGAAATTGTTGAATTTTCAGCAAATAAAATGAATTTTTAAGACATATAATTGTTAATATTTGTACTAAAAAAGGTTTCCATTTGTAATAAAAAAAGTTGAATTCAACCAAAAATAATTAAATTTCAACAAAATAGTTGAAACCTCAAACAAAACAGATTAATTTCCAACCAAGCAGTTGCATTTTCGGCAGCTCGCATTCAAGCGAAAAAACGAGAAAAAGGATTAATAAAAATTAAAATAAAAAATTAATAATATGATATTGATGCAATAATGAGATAATAATTTAATAACAAAAAATTTTTTCAAAGAGTTTCTTGAAAACAGGGGGAAAAATTAAAATTATTTGAAAAAGGCGGAAATACGAGGAATAAAATAAAATAGTTTATGGATGACCCCTGATCTGTCAAGTCATTCTGCCGTCTCAATTAATATTTAAATTACATCAATATTCTGAAAAAAAATTTATAAAAAATGTTATCGACGGTTATACAGAATTTCGTTCATATTTAGTATTTAAAAAAGAAGGGGGGGGGGGTCCTTAGAGAGGAATTTGAGAACATATTAACATTATTGTCATTTTTTGAAAATATTACCAAAAAAGTGCTTTTGCTGAAATAAGTGTCAAATAGTGTCAACAGTGGCATGAGTCCGAAGCCGGAAAATGTTTACAACCTTTTTTATTATGAAAACATACTTAATATTTTACCTAGCTCCACCAAGCTTTTTAGTATTACATTTTACGTTTATGTACCTCGAGTTCTAAAAAAATGTATCACTATAAATGTCTAGCTCTAAAAGCAGCTAGCCTAGTAAAAGAAGAACAAATCTCCACTAAAATGAGGGGCAATATTTTCTCCTTATTACAGTCCATAACTTTGTAAAATTCGTATCAAGTAGGTCGCGGAAGTTTATGTTCGGATTTGGGTAACGTAAGGTTCAAGTCACCACTTTATATGCATGGGGTCTTACTGTTAAAAGAAGTGAGAAAAAATACCACTCGATTTTTGCCTTATATACTAGGAGTCATTTTCTTCCACGATAGTGAGATGGGATTGCTTCTTTAAATATTAAGAAAGGAAGCTACTCGGGTTTGGAAGACCTCTATTGATGAATTCTAAACAGCATATGCTATGGGAAATATGAAAATATATAAGAATATTTACTGCCTTTTTTGACTGAAAGAATTTTAGATTTTCGGTCGACCGGACAGGGAAGGAATACTGAAAATTCCTCGGGGAAACATAAGGGTATGAAAGTTATGCCTAGTCAGAGGTAAACATATGAAATCGGTTGAATCAAAAAGTTTCTTTCTAAACTCATAAATAAACATGATTTATATTGCTAAGCCATTTTTAGAAGAAGATTTTTTTAGAAGAAAAAAAATATTGTATAATATATAAACATATATATATATAATTTTATAATTAGGCAATCGAAATATGGAACATGCATTAACATAAGAAACATACTTAAAGAACATACTTTTGCTAGTCCCGAAAAATAATTTACATTCAGAATGATTTTCAGATGCAATTTGTTTTGTAAATTGAAGTGATAAATGAACAAAAAGTATTATATAATATATATACACACATACATATATATATATATATATATATATATATATATAATTTTATAATTAGGAAATGAAAATATGCAAAATGCGTTAACATAAGGAACATACTTTTGCTAGTCTCGGATAATAATTTACATACAGAATGATTTTCAAATGCAATTTGTTTCGTAAATTGAAGTGATAAATGAAAAAAAAAGTATTATATAATATATATACAGACATAAATATATATATATATAATTTTATAATTAGGCAATGAAAATATGGAACATGTGTCAACATAAGGAACATACTTTTGCTAGTCCCGAAAAAAAATGTACATTCAGAATGATTTTTAAATGCAATTTGTTTTGTAAATTGAAGAGATAAATGAAAAAAAAGTATTATATATATATATATACACACACATATACAATATATATATATATATATATATATATATATATACATATATACATATATATATATATAATTTTATAATTAGGCAATCGAAATATGGAACATATGCATTAACATAAGGAACATACTTAAAGAACATACTTTTGCTACTCTCGAAAAAAATTTACATTCAGAATGATTTTCATATGCAAATCGTTTTTCAAATTAAAGTAATGAATATAAGAAATGC
Organism: Andricus quercusramuli; assembly: GCA_932178445.1. Classification (NCBI taxonomy): domain Eukaryota; kingdom Metazoa; phylum Arthropoda; class Insecta; order Hymenoptera; family Cynipidae; genus Andricus; species Andricus quercusramuli. Next base: position 19,669 of record CAKNXH010086381.1, read on the forward strand.
ATTAGGGAAAGATATTAGAAAATTAATTTGATTGCCTAAAAATTCCACTATTTAATTAAAAATTAATTTGTTGAAAATTTCATCATTTTGTTAAAAAGTATCCTTTTTGGTGGAAAAATCAACTGCTTTGTTCAAAATTAGTTTTCTTGGTTAAGTATTCAACCTTTTAGTTGAAAATTCTTTCTTTTTGTTAAAAATTAATTTTTCAACTCAAAATTTAACTATTTCATTCTTTGTTTGAAATTTTCCTTTTTTTTTATCAAAATTCAACTACTTGGTTGAAAATTAAGCTAATTTGTTAGAAATTTGGTTTTATGGTTACAGATTTTTGATTTTAGTTGAGAATACTTTCCTTCAAAATACAAATATTTTCTTGAAAATTCGTCTCTTGGTTTTAAAAGTAATTTTTTAACTAAAAAAAATCTTCTTGCTTGAAAATTCAACTATTCAGTTGAAAATTCATGTGTTTTAATACAAATTTGTGTTTTTTAGTTGAAATTAATTCTTCTTGGTTTTTTTCTTCTTTTTGGTTGAAAATTTAACTATTTTGTTGAAAAGTCGTCTTTTTGGTTGAGGATTCATCTATTTTGTTACATTTTTTATCAGGCTAAACATTAATTTTTTTCAACTATCTTCTTCAGTTCAATAGTCAACTACCTGGTTGAAAGTCAAACTACCTTGTTGATAATTTATTTTCTGAATGAAGATTCTTGATTGTTCTTGAAAAATCAACTATTTTGTTGAAAATTAATTTTATTTTTGTTAAAAATTAGTTTGTTCATTTGCGACTGAACTGTTCAATTTTTGATGTAAATGTATCTTCTTTCATTCAAAATTCAACTATTTGCTAGAAAATTCATCTCTTCGGTTAAAAATTTAACTTTTTCGTTGAAAATTAATTTTTGTAGCCGAAAATTCAAGTAACTGGTTGATTTAACATTTAATTATTCTATTTTCGGTTGGATATTGGTATCTTAAGTTAAAAATTGATCTTTTCTAATTAAAAATTGATATATTTTGTTGAAAATTCGTCGTTTTTGGTTCAAAATTAATCTTATTATTCATTTAAATTGAAAAATTATTGGTTAAAAATTTAAATGGTTTGTTGATACTATTCTGCTGAAGAATCTTTGTTTTTTCTGTTAGAATTAGTTTTCTTGCCTGAAAATGTAAATACTCTTTTTTCGACTGGATATTGATATTTTAAATCGAAAATTGATCTTTTCTGCTTGAACTTAATATATTTTGTTGAAAATTCTTCTTTTTTTGGTAAAAAATGCAACTACTTGTTTGAAAATTATTCCGTTTCTATTGGTGATTTAACTGTTTTCTTGAAAATTCATCTTTTCTGTTGAATTTAACTCTTTTTGGTTTGAAATTAAAACCTTTTATGGTTATATATTAACTATCACATGTTTCGCTAAAAATGCACATTTTTTTGCTATTCCATTGGCACGAAAGATCGGAAGAGCGTCGTGCCAATGGAA
>CAKNXH010086382.1:0-19766 GCA_932178445.1 Andricus quercusramuli
TCAAATCCTTAGAATTAGAAAGTTTCTAATTTGAAGAATTTTTAATTGGAAATTGTGCAAGTTTCAAGATTGACAATTCAAAATTCTGTAACTTTGATGCTTTATATTCGAAATTTCTTCAATTTGGAAAATTCAGAATTTAAAACTCGACTTTTAATTTCCGAAAATTAGGCATTGTTATTTATGCATCTTTAAAGTTGCAAAGTTTTCAATTGTACCTCTTCAAAATTGCAGAAGTTTAAATTTCAAATCTTTCGATTTGAATATTTGAATTTCAAATCCTTAGAATTAGAAAGTTTCTAATTTAAAGAACTTTTAATTAGAAATAATTGTGCAAGTTTCAAGATTTTCAATTTAAAATTCTGTAACTTTGATGCTTTATATTTGGAATTTCTTCGAATCCGAAGATTTTAAATTGAAAACTCGACTTTTAATTTTTGTAATTTGAAAATTGTCATTTATACATCTTTGAAATAAAAATTTTTTGTAATTTAACTTTTAAAAATTGCAGAAGTTTAAATTTTAAATCTTTAGAATTAGAGAGTTTAATTTTTGAATTTTTTCATCGAAAATTGTGCAAGTTTCAAGTTTTACAATTCAAAATTCTGTAACTTTGGTGATTCACATTCCAAAATTGTCCAATTAAGTAGATTTAGAATTGAAAACCCTACTTTTTATTTTTGAAATTTAAGAATTGTCATTTATACATCTTTGAAATTGAAAAGTCTGCAATTTTAAGTCTTCAAACTTACAGAAGTTTGAATTTCAAATCTTTAGAATTAAAGAGCTTCCATTTGAAAAAAAAAAATTGAAAATTGTGCAAGTTTTACAATTTAACATTCTGTAACTTTGATGCTTCATATTCAAAATTTCATCAATTCGAGAGATTTTTTAATTGAAAACTGGACTTTTAATTTTCGAAAATTGAGAATTGTTATTCATGCATCTTCAAAATTGAAAAGTTTTGAATTGTACCTCTTCAAAATTGCAGAAGTTTGAATTTCAAATCTTTAGATTTGAAGATTTTCTAATTTTAGGAATGGAAAATTAAAAATTGTACAAGCTTTAAGTGGTTCAATTAAATTTCTGTAACTTTGATGCTTCACATTCGAAATTTCTTCAATTTGGAAAATTCAGAATTTGAAACTCGACTTTCAATTCTCGAAATTTAAGAATTGTTATTCAGGCATCCTTAAAATGGAACAGTTTTTAATTGTAACTCTTCGAAATTGCAGAAGTTTGAATTTAAAATCTTTAGAATTAAAGAGCTTCCATTCAAAAGAATTAAAAATTGGAAATTGTGCAAGTTTTACAATTTGAAATTCTGTAACTTTGACGCTTACATTCAAAATTTCTTCAATTTGGAAGATTTAGAATGGAAATCCCGACTTTTAATTTTCGAAAATTAAGAATTGTTATTCATGCATCTTCAAAATTGAAAAGTTTCACAAATTGTACCTCTTCAAAATTTCAGAAGTTTGAATTTCAAATCTATAGATTTGACGAGTTTCTAATTTTAAGATTTATAATTGAAAACACGACTTTTAATTTTCGAAACTTAAGACTTGTAATTTATCTATCTTCAGAATTAGAGTTTTTAATTGTAACTCTCCAAATTTGCATGGGTTTGTAATTTTAAATCTTTAGAATTGAAGAGTTTCTAACTTAAAATTAAAATATTAATAATTGTGCAATTTTCAAGCTTTAAAAATTAAAATTCATTAACTATGATGCTTTACATTTAAAATTTCTTCAATTTCGAAGATTTAGAATTTAGAACTCGACTTTCAATTTTCGACATTCGAGAATTATTTTAACTCTTCAAAATAGCAGAAGTGTGAATTTTAAATTTAAAAAATTAAAATTGAAAATTGTGCAAGTTTTAGGTTTGACAATTAAGAATTATGTAACTTTGATGCTTCACATTCAAAAGAACTCAACTTTCTTTTTTTTTTTTTTGAAATTCGAGAATTATTGTAACTCTTCAAAATAGCAAAAGTATGAATTTTAAATTTGAAAAATTAAAAATTGAAAATTGTGCAAGTTTTAGGTTTTAAAATTAAAAATTCTGTAACTTTGATGCTTCATATTCGAAATTTCTTCAATTTGGAAGATTCAGAATTGAAATCCCGACTTTCAATTTTCGAAAATTAAGAACTGTTATCCATGCATCTTCAAAATTGAGAAGTTTTCAATTTTACCTTTTCAAAATTGCCGAAGTCTGAATTTCGAATCTTTAGATTTAAAGGGTTCCTCATTTGAAGAATTTAAATTTGTACAAATTTTAAGTTGCACAATTAAATTTCTGTAACTTTGATGCTTCATATTCAAAATTTCTTCAATTTGGAAGATTTAGAATTGAAAACTCGACTTTCAATTTTCGAAATTAAAGAATTGATATTTATGCATCTTCAAAATTGAAGAGCTTTCAATTGTAATCTTTCAAACGTCCAATTTAAAAAACATCTGAATACTTTTTGCTTAATTTCAAAATCTCTAACCTAATGACAATTTTTTCTTTTTATTTCTAGTTCCATATTATTATTGACTGTGAAACATTGAATTAAAAAAAAATCACCATAATTTTCTGATCTGTGGAAAATTGTATAAAAATTGGAAGAATGAATAAAATAAAATAAAACTGCAATTTTTCAATGAATGTTTCGGACCAGATTTAATTCTGACAATGAAGATGTTGATTGCTTGGGGTTTTCTCGCGTGCGCAAGACGATTGGGATTTTCTCGACCTTCTTGTGAATCTGGTTATTTTAAGCAATTGTTAAGTGCCTTCTTGACGGCCTCATCTCAACGACACACACCCGATGCTCGTGATTCACTGCTAACAGAAAAGGAACGTATTTATACAAACAAAACGTCCACACATCCATCCGACCACTTAACTTCTTAACTGCTTGACTAATTATCACAAAACGCATGTTCTGTTTACTTTTAACCTTTAAGTGTGGACGTGATTTTATTTTTGCACTAACAGAGACCTGAGGGAGGGACGCGCATATCAAAAGAATGGTGCGGTCTAAGAGACCGCACGGCCACACGTCTGTAGTAACTTGTCACTTTTTGCTCAATTGAGGAATAATCGGGACACAAATTTTTTTTTGGTAATACTTGAAGGTTGAACTTTATTTTCGTAACACAAATTAGAAAAACTCTCTAATACCAAGCAAGTTATACAATTTGAAATTATGTAACTTTGATGCTTCACATTCGAAATTTCTTCAATTTGGAAGATTTAGAATTGAAAATCCGGCTTTTGGCTTTTGAAATTTAAAAATTGTTATTCATTCATCTTTGAAATTGAAAACTTTTCAATTTTAACTCTTCAAAATTGCAGAAGTTTGAATTTCAAATCTTTAGAATTGAAGAGCTTACATTTGAAAAAATTAAAAATTGAAAATTGTGCAAGTTTTAGGTTGCACAATTTAAAATTCTGTAACTTTGATGCTTCATATTCAAAATTTCATCAATTTGGAACGTTCAGAATTCAAAATTCGACTTTTAATTTTCGAAAATAAGGAATTGTTATTTATGCATCTTCAAAATAGAAAAGTTCGGAAATGTACCTCTTCAAAATTGCTTCGTAATTAAAAAATTTTCAATTTTAACTCTTTAAAATTGCAGAAGTTTGTATTTTAAATCTTAAGAATTAAAGATTTTCCATGTTCAAAAAATTAAAAATTGGAAATTATGCATGTTTTAGGTTTTACAATTTGAAATTCTGTAACTTTGATGCTTCACATTCGAAATTTCTTCAATTTGGAAGGTTCTGAATTGAAAATCCTACTTTTGATTTTTGGAATTTGAAAATTGTTGTTCATTCATCTTTGAAATGAAAAATTTTTCAATTATAACTCTTCAAAATTGCAGAAGTTTGAATTTTTATAATGAAAGAGTTTCCTTTTAAAAAAATTAAAAATTGTACAAGTTTTAGGTTGTACAATTCGAAATTCTGTAACTTTGATGCTTCATATTCAAAATTTCTGCAATTTGGAAGATGCAGAATATAAAATTCGAGTTTTAATTTTCGAAAATTAAGAATTGTTATTTATGCATTTTTGAAATAGAAAAGTTTTCAATTTTACCTCTTTAAAATTTCAGAAGTTTGAATTTTAACTGTTGAGATATCTTTAGATATGCATTTCAGAAGCATGATGCGGTATAAGAGACCGCACGGCCACACGTCTGTACAAATTTGTCACTTTTTGCTCAATTGAGGAATAATCGGGACCCAAGTTTTTTTTTGGTAATACTTGAAGGTTAAACTTCATTTTCTAAACACAAATTAGAAAACTCTCTAATATCAAAATATTTCTACAATTGAAAATGTAACTTTGATGCTTCACATTCGAAATTTCTTCAATTTGGAAGCTTTAGAATTGAAAATCCGACTTTCAATTGTTGGAATTTAAAAATTGTTGTTCATTCATCTTTGAAATTGAAAATTTTTCAATTCCAACTCTTCAAAATTGCAGAAGTGTGAATTTTTAATTTTTAGAATGAAAGAGTTTCAATTTAAAAAATTAAAAATTGAAATTTGTACAATTTTTAGTTTTTACAATTTAAAATGCTGTAACTTTGATGCTTCATATTCAAAATTGCATCAATTTGGAAGGTTCATAATTGAAAATCCGACTTTTAATTTTTGGAATTTAAAAATTGTTACTCATTCATCTTTGAAATTAAAAACTTTTCAATTTTAACTCTTCAAAATTGCAGGAGTATGAATTTTGAATTTTTGGAATGAAAGAGTTTCCAAGCAAAAACATTAAAAATTGAAAATTGTCCAAGTTTTCGGTTTTACAATTGAAAATTCTGTAACTTTGATGCTTCATATTCGAAATTTCTTCAATTTGAAAGGTGCAGAATATAAAATTCGACATTTTAATTTTCGAAAATTAAGAATTGTTATTTATGAATCTTTGAAATAGAAAAGTTTTCAATTGTACCTCTTTAAAATTTCAGAAGTTTGAATTTTAAATGTTGAGATATCTTTAGATATGCATAGCAGAAGTATGGTGCGGTCTGAGAGACCGCACGGCCACACGTCTGTAGTAACTTGTCACTTTTTGCTCAAATGAGGAATAATCGGGACGGAAGTTTTTTTTTTGTAATACTTAAAGGTTAAACTTCATTTTCGAAACAAAAATCAAAAAACTCTCTAATATCAAGCAAGTTTTACAATTGAAAATTTCGTAACTTTGATGCTTCACATTCGAAATTTCTTCAATTTGGAAGATTTAGAATTGAAAATCCGGCTTTTGATTTTTGGAATTCAAAAATTGTTATTCATTCATCTTTGAAATTGAAAACTTTTCAATTATATCTCTTCAAAATTGCAGAAGTTTGAATTTTTAGAATGAAAGAGTTGAAAAAAAATTAAAATTTGGAAATTGTCCAAGTTTTCGGTTTTACAATTCAAAATTCTGTAACTTTGATGCTTCATGTTCGAAATTTCTTCAATTTGGAAGGTTCAGAATATGAAATCCAACTTTTAATTTTCGAAAATTAAGAATTGTATTGTATACAAGAAATGTATGAGTATTATTTGTCAGGAAAAATGAAAATAAGTGAGAGGTAAATTATAGAATTTTGAAAATGGTGTTTTGAGGCCACCCTGACATTAAAATATTCTTGTCAGTAATCCTCCTAGCAATGATATTTTTAGTTACAAATTTTGTTATTTGGTTAAAATTTCAACAATTTTGTTAAAAAGTCATTCTTTTTGGTTAAAAATTAAACATTTTTTTTTTCAAATGTCTTTTTGGGTTGAAAATTCAACTATTTTGGTAGAAAATTTACTTTTTGTTAAAAATTCATATTTGAGTGTTAAAAATTCACCTATTTCTTGGGAAATTTGTCTTTTTAATTCGAAATTCATCTGTTCCAGTAAAAATTTCATCTTTTCTGGATAAAAGTACAACTGTTTGGTTGAAAATAAATCTTCTTTCGTTGAAAATTTATTTATTTTGTTGAAAATTCGTCTTTTTTAGTGGAAAATTGAGCTACTAGTTTGAAAGATGATGGAATTTATCGAAAAATCTTTTTCTTCAAGATTAATTATTTTAGTAGAAAATCCATCTCTTTAGTTGATAATTAGTTTTTCTTGTTTTGCTGGAAAAATATTTTTTTAACCGAAGATTTAACTATTTCATTTAAAGAATCATCATTTTAGTTGAAATTTTTTTTATTTTATGTTGAAAGCTTTTTTTTTGTGAAAATATCTACTATTATATTATTCTTTGAAAATTCATCTCTTTTATTAAACATGCAAGTTTTTGATAGAAAATTAACTTATTTGTTAAAAATTCATCTGTTTGATTGAAAAATTTATCAACATAGTTAAAAATTTATTTCTTTGATTAGCAATTTGAATCTTTTGTTGAAAATTTGTTTTGTTTTGTTGAAAACTAATTTTTTTACCTTATACTTATCTTTTCCATTTGTCTTCGAAAATTTATCTTTTTTGTTGAAAATTCAACTATTTGTTCAAAAACTAATAAAAAAAGTCTTTGTATGTTGAAAATTGAAGTATTATGTTACAAATTCAATTATTTTCTTGGAAATTTAATTATTTTTAGAATTTTTTTTAAATATCCACTCATACACTTTTTGTTGAAAATTTAACTGTCTTCTAAAATATGCGATGTTTTGGCTTGAAAATTCAACTGTTCTTGGTCGAATTTTCAAGCCAAAAAGAATAAGATTTTTAAAAGACATTCCGTTTTCAGCCAGAAATGTTGAATTTTCAACAAAAAAGTTGATTTTCAACCAAGTTAATATTTAAAAAAATGTTTAACAAAGAAGTTTAACTTTCAGCCAAGTATTCAAATACAAGAAAAAGATGAGTTCGGAGCAAAAAATATAATATTTTATAATTTGTCAAACGAAAAATTTAATTTTCAATCAAAAACAGCTGAATTCAACCAAAAAGACGAATTTTAACAAAGTAATTGAATTTTTAACCAAATAGATGAATCTTAAGCAAAAAAAATAATAATAATTTGTAGCAAAGTTCAACCTAAAACGAGAAGTTTTTTACAAAGTATTTTAATTTTAAACAAAAAAAATTGTACCAAAATTTATTGAACTTCTAAGCACAAGAATCGAATTATTAATACAATAGTTGAATTTCTAATCCAACAAGACGAATTTTTCAGGAGGTAGTTGAATTTAAAAAAAAAAGTTTTCTGTCCATAAAAGATGAGAAGTCAACAAAACAGTTGAATTTTCAACAAAAAAAATTTTAACAAAATACATAGTTGAATTTTCAGTGAAATAATTACATTTTCATGCAAATAGTAAAATTTGTAACTAAAACAGATGAGTTCGCAACCAAAAATATTATAGTAGATTTTTCTACCAAAAGAGGGATTTCTTAGAAAAATGTTAAATTTTAAACAAAAAAGTTCATTCTCAACCAAGAAATATGACCCATACTTTCACTTCCCTATTCCCTTCACATTCCCCTTCTTCCTCTTTCCGCCCATACTTCCCATCCCGACTCTTAAACTTTCGCTTTCCCTCCCTTCCCCAATCCTCCCCTCATTTCCAACCACTTCTCCTACTTCCCCTACCGTAATTTCCCCTCACTTCTCCAACTCTCCCTCCCTTCATTTCCCCTTACTTCCTCTACTTCTCATTGTCTCATTTCTCCTACTCACCACTCTTAGCTTCCCCTAACTCTCCCTCACTACCTCTACACTTATTTCCCCTCTCCTTGTGAGTTGCACTTTCCCCTTACTTCCCCTTCTTTCAAATTTTGTTGGAAAAAGAGAAATCCTTCAAAAAGAGGAAAAAAGGGGAATAGGCGAAAGAGTGTAAAGTTTCTCCTCAAAATTTATCCACTGAAAGTTTTTAGGAGAGAATGCCAAGTATTTATATACACATTAGCCGTAAATTTGAACTGGACATGTCTTTCGTACAATTGTGAGGTATAAAGTAACGAAGAGCAATTCGCGTGTCGTAAAGCTTTTATACGAGGTTTCAGAAATATGGCGAATATTTATGTATGTTCACAGCCCTGAAAATGTTCCAATGTCGAAGACAAATGCCCCAGGAACCTCTTCCGTATCTGTGGCCATTTCTGCAGAATTGCGAGCACTTTCGCTAACGGTTTACCGAATCGAGTATAGGAATTTTATTTTATTGCCAGAAGCTATTTTTTGCTTTTTCTTATGCTATTTCTCACAATATCAGACTACAATCTCATTCATCCACTTTCTCTCGAAAATATTTTCCAATTTTTCTCATGCTTTATCAGTATACTAGACTATTACGTGCGCGCGCTCACTTTTTCGATTATTTCCTTTACTCAATTTTCGAATCCCTATTTATTTGTTCAAATTTCTTGACCAATCAAATCCTTGCTGAAATTATATTCTCAAAGAATGTATTCAGTGAATCCATGTAGCGTAGAATTTACTATTACTACTTATAATAGTAAATGTCGAGATATAATTTGAAGATTTCAAGTGCAAGTTATGTAATTCAATATTTTGAAGAAAAAAACATACTTTTGTAGAATGATATTTGCGGGTACTATCAGGACTATATTTTTAAATGTGAGCATCAATATACCTATAATTTTTAAAAAATCCTATTCCTGATCCGATTCTCTGTTCTCAATATAAAAATCATTGAACATGTATTTGCACTGAAATGAAAATTCAAATACTCATTTCACAACATCGCGAAATTAAAAAATATATATAATTGTAATAGAGGTACTTTAGACATTAACAAACTTTTATTGTACAGATTATAGTCAACAGTCAATTACATAACCGTGAATCAAATAATCAGTTTATGTTACCGAATTAAAAGCAATTGAAATGCAATCGTCATATAATTTAAAATTTTTTAAAAAGTAATAAGCTAATCATTGATTAATCTGTTCATAACAAGAAAAAAAAACATTCAACTATAATTTCCATTCAAGCATTGGGATAATTTTCATTCTACGTTTTCAAAAAATCACTATCATTCCTTGAAATTTAATATGTCAGTAATCTTTCATACTAATTTCAGAAGAAATAAAAACATATTTACATATAATTTTAAAAATTGAATGCAGACACTCGTTTCACAACATCAGGATCATTTCAAAAATAATGTAATTAATGGTATATCAAATTTATATGTAAACTTTTATTATGCCAATTATATCCAGTATTTAATTACAGGCGACCTGAAAGTAATTGATCAATTTATGTTTCTGAATTCAAAACCATTTAAATTCAATCTTTATGTAATTATTCAATATTGTGGTAAAAAAAATCAACTAATATAAATACATACATACATACATACATAATATTAATAACCTATCAAAGTAATACCAGTAGAAATTGAAATATATGCACATCTAATTTTGAAAATTGAATTAATCTTTATATAATTCACTTTTTTGGGAAAAATGAATCAGTCAATAGTGAATAATAGTTAATTCATCAGTTCATAAAATAAAAATCAATCAACGATATTATTTGCATTGAAACATCCAAATAATGTTTATCTTATATTTTTCTAAAAATTGTAATTATTTATAATCTTTTTAACGAATTCCATACAAACTTAAAACATATTTACGTATAATGTTGAAGATTGAATGTAAATCATTATCTCACAACATCGTAAACATTTCGAAAATTATGAAATTGGAATAGAATTATTTTTAATATAAATAAACTTTTATTATAAAAGACATATCAATATTCGACTACATAACGATTCCTTCTATACCACAATGTTACACAAGATAGAGGTTACCTTTTTTAATATGAAGGATTTGAACTTTTATTTCTGAAAACTTAATTTATTTATGAATTTATATTTTTAAAAAAGGAAATATATAATTTTGAAAATTGAATTCAGATAATCATTTAAGCATTAATCTATAGTTTTCATTGAAATATTGAAATATTGTCATTCATCTAATCTTATCGAGTAGAACATAGCATAGATCTGCCGAAATATAACGCGCACATCATATGACAAAGAAGAACATCTGCGACTGGATTAGAAATGTAGAAAAATTACTAAAATAAATTTGATTTTACGCCATGTATTGAGAAAGTCAGTCATAACAACCAAAGATTTAATATCTTCAATACCAACTTACATTGGAAGTAATAGTGGAAATAAATAAATCGAAATAATGATCGCCGATCGATAAAATGAGAAATCTACTCTTTTAATTCTGTTAGTTTTTATTTAAAAATATAGAGGTGATAAATATAGGGTTTAAAAATAGAGGTTACTATGACATAAAATCATTCTCCATGAAATTACGATTTTTATCTATAGGATCCTTATCAGTTTATCCGCGACCGGAACTATTTCGAACGTCGCATTCACAAAAGATATTATTTTATTCAAAGAAAAGTTTATTGGGTTCAAAGAAATTCCTCTTCTTCAAAAGAAAGTGTTTTTGTCTAATTGAAAATTTTTCTTCAACTTGAAATGATTTGGTTAAATAGGGTTTCGTAGCACCAGGCAGGGTCCTCATAGTTTCGGTCAGGTGTCCACCCATCCGTTGTACCTTCATCAAAGGAGGAAAAAAGAGGTAAATTAGGGAAAGAGTGTGAAGTCTGCAAATATTTTTCTGAATGTCGCTCAAATTTGTTTGCATATCCGAATATCTGAAAAAGCCACCCTCTCAAATTGAGGGTTAATGATTTTGATTTGATGATTTGACATCAATTTTGTTCTTCTATACGAAGCATCTGCAATTACACCAATTATCTCATAGAATCGACAAATTGGCAATTTTCCGTGTTGGGGAAATATGTCACGATTGCGTCGAGGGAAGATTTCCTTTTCCAAAGATTTCTAATTTGGTGGCCCTGTCTTTTTGCTACTTTCACCACCACACTAAAGTTTGTTTTCTGTTTCCGCATCCCCAGTCCAGCTCTTCTTCGATGCCTTAAGGTCGTTTTCGTCTATTCAACTTCCAATTGGATCCGGTAACTGCCGCTAAAATTATCTGCCTCGTTTCTTCTTCTCTTCCAACAAGCCACCCGTTCACCCCTCATCTGGTACCAGACATACTCTTTCTTCGTGATCCATCTCATACCCCTTTCCTCATCCTTACCTCGCCTTTCCTTTGCCTTTCTTCCCTTTCTTTTCGATAAATTACGCAACTGTTCTTCAAATCTTCATCCATTTTAACGAAAAAGGGGCACGTTATCTCGCCAAGTGTCCTAAACTCGAATAATGTGGTCTTTTGTGATAACCTTTTGCTCTATTTGAGGTCGTTTCTAACTTATCTGAGATTGTTGATTGAGACAGTTTGAGATGCTAATAACGGGTATGATAGGTTCAATAGCAGTTTGAAGATGTCTTTTTCTAATTTTTCCAAAACCAACGCATAGGAATTGGAATTTAAACATTATATACATATACGAAATTCATATCAAAAAGAAAATAATGATTTATTCAATAAAAATATTTGAAATTTCAAATCTGACCAATCATCGACTGACAATGTGTATGAGTAGAAGAAGTGGTTCATTGCGTCTTACGGTCACATAAAAATAAAAACAGAGCCATCATTTAACTCACATTTATTTTAAAATTCCTTGCGTTTCAGCAACTACTGTGTGCCTTTTTCAAATGTAACCTAAATATAGTTACAATTAGTTAATAATATGAAAAAAGGGAAATAATAATTTTATAAAATAATGTAAAATTGTACCTAAGTTGAACAAATTGAATGAATCGAACAATTTTCTTGAAGGATGAAAGATCATTCAAAACAGTCATAGGATTATAAAAATAATGTCAAAATGAAAATTTCAATTAATTATAAGTTATGATTATGGACTCAATGATACGTCCTTGATAGGATTTTTTTCATTAGCTGATATTTTAATACTATCTTTTTTTATTAAAAAGCGCATGGCGCCATTTTCGACTATTTCTCGATCCATCTCGAAATTACTCGAAACAATTTCAAACTATTGTTGTCGGGGAACCCGTGTTCCTGATTGGCTGAAGCTGTCGTTCCTTTCTTCCGTTTAAAATATGAGGCTTATGAGAAACTTAAGGTTATATAAATAATATATTCAATAATAATAATAATAATAATAATAATAAAAGCAGCTTACTAAGAATTTCAAAATGTTTTAAAAGAATAAAAAAAAATTCTCGAAATTCCCGGTGAAATTGAAACTAATACTTCATTCCCAAAAATAAATTCTGAAAAAGAATTGACAAAGATTTCCGAACATTTTTAATTATTTCTTAAAAGCACGAAAAACAATATGGACGATTTTGAAGCCAAATTTTTCTGTTAGCAAGATTAAAATGTTTTATCAAAACTTCGATCAAGTTCAAAAGGCATTTAGAAGTTTTAAAAAGATTCTAAATTAATTTAATCTTGAAAAAGTTTCAAAGAAGACTAAAAAAACCGTACATTTTTGAATATTTGGAAATAAAAATTTTGAAGCTTCTTTAAAGATTTGAAAAGATTTCATGATATTAAAAAACTTTCTTGAAATTCCTGGGAAAATTTGAACTGATTTTTTATTTTGAAAAATTAATTTATAAGAGAAAATTGGCAAAGATTTCGAAACATTTTAAATTATATCCTAAAATTTCGAAGAAAAATGTGGACGATATTAGAGGTAAATTTGTTATTTAGCAAGATTACAAAGTTCGATAAAAATGTTTCAGTAAGTTTAAAAGATATCTAGATGTTTTAAGAAGATTCGAAGTTAATTTAAAAATTTTAAACATTTCAAAAAAGTTTGAAAAAATTTCATCATTTTTTTTTAAATTTTTAAAAATTCAACTAATTTTGGAAGATATTTGAAAGGTTTCAAAGTTTTGCAAATGGTTAAAAAAATAACTTGGAATTTAAAAATATTTTCAAAAATTTGAAACAGAATGTAAATTTTGGAAGATTTAAAAAAAAATTTGCACAGCTTTCTAAGATGTATGAAAGGCTTCAAACAAAAAATCTTCTTGAGATTCTGTGGAAAATTTTTAATAACTTTTTTTTTTGAAAAAATAATTTTTAATCACAATTTGAGGGCACTTTTTTTAACTGGAAATTTTCTCAAGTATTCTAGGAAACGATTTCCAAAATCTTCATAACAGATTATGGAAGATTTTAAGATAATTTTTGTAATTTTTCAAAATTTTCAACAAATGTTTGGAAGAATTGGAATAATTTTAAAAGACATTTGGAAGGTTAATTCAGAAAATTTCAAACAAAATATAAAGTTTTCATAAATTAAAAAAAAAATCGAATATTTTTGAGAAGTTTAAAAGTCTTCAAAAAAATTCATAACATTCCTGGGAAAATTTATTATGATTTTTTATTTTAAAAATAAATTTTAAAGAAAAATTGATGAGTATTTCAAAAGATTTTAAATTATTTTATAAAATTTCGAAAAAAATGGGAATGATTTTTAAACAAAACCGTTTCATATATTAAGTTTGGAAGGATTTCTAAACATTTTTAAACAAAATTTAAATTGAAGATTTAAAAAAATCGAATCTTTTCAAGAAATTTGAGAAGTTTCAAGAAAATAAAAAAATTCTTTGAGATTCTGAGAAAAATTTTAATTACTTTTTATTTTGAAGATTTAAAGCAATATTTTTTATTTTGAAAGATTTTTTTTTAAATTTGTTTGAAAGATCTTCCAAATTTATAAAAGTCCCAAATGTCTTTCAAACTGACTCAAATTTTTCCTAAAATTTCTCAAAATTCTGAGAAATAAAAAAACTATACTTTTTCGACATATCTGGAAGCTTCAAAAAATTTTTGAATTTTCTCGAGAATTTCGGGAAAATTACATATTTATTTAACTTTGAAATCGAATGAAGAAATGAACTTGAAAAAGAAATATTTGGTAGAGATTGACGGCAAGTTTTTTAATTTTTCAGAATTTCGAGAAAAAGTTTGGAAGAATTCGAAGAATTTTGAAAGATATTTTTAAGGTTCAAAAGTTTTAAAAATGGTTAAAAAATGATTTTAATTTGGAAAAGATTTCCAAAAAATTTTAACGAAATGTACATTTTTGAAGATTTCGAAAAAAAATTAATTTCTTAGGCTTCAAGTAAAAAAAACGTTCTTAAAATTCCTGGGTAAATTTAAACTGAATTTTTATTTTTTAAATAAATTTCAAGAGCAAATTGACGAAGATTTCAAATTTTTTTAAAATTATTTCCGACTTTTTCAAAAAATCTTTTCATTAGCAAGATTAAAAAATTAGAAAAAAAAATTCAAAAGATTTCACGATGATACGAAATATTTCTCATAATTCGTGGAATAATTTAAACTGATTTTTCATTTAAAAATTTTAATTTTCAGATAATATTTTTAAACAAAATTTAACATCTCAAAAGATTTCCAAAATTATCAAAACAGAATCTGGGAGATTTTATGACAATTTTCAAAAATTTTCCGAATTTCAAGAAAAATTTTGGAATAATTCGAAGAATATTAAAAGATATTTAGAAGGTTTAAATTGCTTGAAAATGGCTCAAAAATTATTTACAATTTTGAAAGCTTTCCAAAAATTTTTAACAAAATATAAATGGAAGATTTCCAAAAAAAGTCGAATCTTTTTAAGAAGTTTGAAAGCTTCCAAGAAAATAAAAAAAGAGATTCCTGGGAAAAATTTCAATGACTTTTTATTTGGAAAAATAAATTTTAAAAGAAAATTTGAAAAAGTTTCAAAATATCTCCAAATATTATTATAGTTTTGAAATATTTCTACACATTTCGAAAATATCTGCAAAAAGTAAGGGCAATTTCTTTTATTTTGAAACATTTTTCAAAATTTTAGTAATATTTCGAGTCACTATAAAAGATATTTATCTTCAAAGCTTCTAAAAGTCCTAAATATCTTTCAAATTAACTCAAATTTTTCCTAACATTTTTCAAAATCCTGAAAAATATTCTTTTTCGACACATCTGGAAACTTCAAAAATTTTCTGAATTTTCTCAAGAATCATAGGAAAATTATATATTTATTTAACTTTAAAAATAAATGAAGAAATAAACTTGAAAAGGAAATATTTGCTCGAGATTTTTATTTTGTATTTTTAATTATTTATCCCCCAAAAATAATAATTTGGGTGATTTTTTCTTTCTTTCATGACTGAAAAATCTTTTTTAAGATTCACATTTTTTTACTACAAATTCATTATTTTAGTCAAAAATTCATCTCTTTAGTTGACGATGTCATTATTTCGTTGAAAATTTCGTTTTTTAGTTATATTCAAAGTTAATTCAAAAGCTAAAAAGATTTTTCAAAACTTAAAAAAAATATACATTTTTGAATATATGTACAGAAAAATTTTTAAGTTTCTTAAGCATTTTGAAGAGTTTCATGATAATTCAAACTATTACTTAAAATTCATTGAATAATTCAAACTGGTTTTTTATTCGAAAATTTTATTTCAAAACAATATTCAAAAGACTTTAGAAAATTTCTAAAAATTCTCAAAATTTTCAAAACAGAACCTGGAAGATTCGAAGCCATCTTTTTTAATTTTCAGAATCTTAAGAAATTTTTTGAAAAAATTCAATTAATTCCAAAAGATATTTTGAAAGTTTGAAAGTTGTGGACAAGATCAAAGGATAATTAAAAAATTTGAATAATTTTTTTTTTAATGAAAATTTTCGAAGCTTTTTATCATGTTTGAAAGGCCTTAAGAAGATAAAAAACTTTTCTTGAGATTCCTGGGAAAAATTTTATTGATTTAAAAAATTAATTTTTGAAGGAAATTTTAAAAGTTTTAATACATTTCAAAAGATTTCTACAGATGCCGTAAGAATTTGGAAGATATAAGGGCAATTTTTTAATTTTCATAGATTTTCCAAAATTTTAAGAATGTTTCGATTCAGTTTAAGATATATTTATTTTTTAAAGTTCTAAAAGTCCTACATATCTTTTAAACTCACTTGAAGTTTTTCTACAATTTTGCAAAATTCTGTAAAATACAAAAGTGATACTATTTCGATATTTCTGAAATCTTCAAAATTATTTTATATTTTCAAATGAATGATTCAATTTTTCAATGAAATAGTTTATTCTCCTAAGAAATTGTTGAATTTTCAGCAAATAAAATGAATTTTTAAGACATATAATTGTTAATATTTGTACTAAAAAAGGTTTCCATTTGTAATAAAAAAAGTTGAATTCAACCAAAAATAATTAAATTTCAACAAAATAGTTGAAACCTCAAACAAAACAGATTAATTTCCAACCAAGCAGTTGCATTTTCGGCAGCTCGCATTCAAGCGAAAAAACGAGAAAAAGGATTAATAAAAATTAAAATAAAAAATTAATAATATGATATTGATGCAATAATGAGATAATAATTTAATAACAAAAAATTTTTTCAAAGAGTTTCTTGAAAACAGGGGGAAAAATTAAAATTATTTGAAAAAGGCGGAAATACGAGGAATAAAATAAAATAGTTTATGGATGACCCCTGATCTGTCAAGTCATTCTGCCGTCTCAATTAATATTTAAATTACATCAATATTCTGAAAAAAAATTTATAAAAAATGTTATCGACGGTTATACAGAATTTCGTTCATATTTAGTATTTAAAAAAGAAGGGGGGGGGGGTCCTTAGAGAGGAATTTGAGAACATATTAACATTATTGTCATTTTTTGAAAATATTACCAAAAAAGTGCTTTTGCTGAAATAAGTGTCAAATAGTGTCAACAGTGGCATGAGTCCGAAGCCGGAAAATGTTTACAACCTTTTTTATTATGAAAACATACTTAATATTTTACCTAGCTCCACCAAGCTTTTTAGTATTACATTTTACGTTTATGTACCTCGAGTTCTAAAAAAATGTATCACTATAAATGTCTAGCTCTAAAAGCAGCTAGCCTAGTAAAAGAAGAACAAATCTCCACTAAAATGAGGGGCAATATTTTCTCCTTATTACAGTCCATAACTTTGTAAAATTCGTATCAAGTAGGTCGCGGAAGTTTATGTTCGGATTTGGGTAACGTAAGGTTCAAGTCACCACTTTATATGCATGGGGTCTTACTGTTAAAAGAAGTGAGAAAAAATACCACTCGATTTTTGCCTTATATACTAGGAGTCATTTTCTTCCACGATAGTGAGATGGGATTGCTTCTTTAAATATTAAGAAAGGAAGCTACTCGGGTTTGGAAGACCTCTATTGATGAATTCTAAACAGCATATGCTATGGGAAATATGAAAATATATAAGAATATTTACTGCCTTTTTTGACTGAAAGAATTTTAGATTTTCGGTCGACCGGACAGGGAAGGAATACTGAAAATTCCTCGGGGAAACATAAGGGTATGAAAGTTATGCCTAGTCAGAGGTAAACATATGAAATCGGTTGAATCAAAAAGTTTCTTTCTAAACTCATAAATAAACATGATTTATATTGCTAAGCCATTTTTAGAAGAAGATTTTTTTAGAAGAAAAAAAATATTGTATAATATATAAACATATATATATATAATTTTATAATTAGGCAATCGAAATATGGAACATGCATTAACATAAGAAACATACTTAAAGAACATACTTTTGCTAGTCCCGAAAAATAATTTACATTCAGAATGATTTTCAGATGCAATTTGTTTTGTAAATTGAAGTGATAAATGAACAAAAAGTATTATATAATATATATACACACATACATATATATATATATATATATATATATATATATAATTTTATAATTAGGAAATGAAAATATGCAAAATGCGTTAACATAAGGAACATACTTTTGCTAGTCTCGGATAATAATTTACATACAGAATGATTTTCAAATGCAATTTGTTTCGTAAATTGAAGTGATAAATGAAAAAAAAAGTATTATATAATATATATACAGACATAAATATATATATATATAATTTTATAATTAGGCAATGAAAATATGGAACATGTGTCAACATAAGGAACATACTTTTGCTAGTCCCGAAAAAAAATGTACATTCAGAATGATTTTTAAATGCAATTTGTTTTGTAAATTGAAGAGATAAATGAAAAAAAAGTATTATATATATATATATACACACACATATACAATATATATATATATATATATATATATATATATACATATATACATATATATATATATAATTTTATAATTAGGCAATCGAAATATGGAACATATGCATTAACATAAGGAACATACTTAAAGAACATACTTTTGCTACTCTCGAAAAAAATTTACATTCAGAATGATTTTCATATGCAAATCGTTTTTCAAATTAAAGTAATGAATATAAGAAATGCATTAGGGAAAGATATTAGAAAATTAATTTGATTGCCTAAAAATTCCACTATTTAATTAAAAATTAATTTGTTGAAAATTTCATCATTTTGTTAAAAAGTATCCTTTTTGGTGGAAAAATCAACTGCTTTGTTCAAAATTAGTTTTCTTGGTTAAGTATTCAACCTTTTAGTTGAAAATTCTTTCTTTTTGTTAAAAATTAATTTTTCAACTCAAAATTTAACTATTTCATTCTTTGTTTGAAATTTTCCTTTTTTTTTATCAAAATTCAACTACTTGGTTGAAAATTAAGCTAATTTGTTAGAAATTTGGTTTTATGGTTACAGATTTTTGATTTTAGTTGAGAATACTTTCCTTCAAAATACAAATATTTTCTTGAAAATTCGTCTCTTGGTTTTAAAAGTAATTTTTTAACTAAAAAAAATCTTCTTGCTTGAAAATTCAACTATTCAGTTGAAAATTCATGTGTTTTAATACAAATTTGTGTTTTTTAGTTGAAATTAATTCTTCTTGGTTTTTTTCTTCTTTTTGGTTGAAAATTTAACTATTTTGTTGAAAAGTCGTCTTTTTGGTTGAGGATTCATCTATTTTGTTACATTTTTTATCAGGCTAAACATTAATTTTTTTCAACTATCTTCTTCAGTTCAATAGTCAACTACCTGGTTGAAAGTCAAACTACCTTGTTGATAATTTATTTTCTGAATGAAGATTCTTGATTGTTCTTGAAAAATCAACTATTTTGTTGAAAATTAATTTTATTTTTGTTAAAAATTAGTTTGTTCATTTGCGACTGAACTGTTCAATTTTTGATGTAAATGTATCTTCTTTCATTCAAAATTCAACTATTTGCTAGAAAATTCATCTCTTCGGTTAAAAATTTAACTTTTTCGTTGAAAATTAATTTTTGTAGCCGAAAATTCAAGTAACTGGTTGATTTAACATTTAATTATTCTATTTTCGGTTGGATATTGGTATCTTAAGTTAAAAATTGATCTTTTCTAATTAAAAATTGATATATTTTGTTGAAAATTCGTCGTTTTTGGTTCAAAATTAATCTTATTATTCATTTAAATTGAAAAATTATTGGTTAAAAATTTAAATGGTTTGTTGATACTATTCTGCTGAAGAATCTTTGTTTTTTCTGTTAGAATTAGTTTTCTTGCCTGAAAATGTAAATACTCTTTTTTCGACTGGATATTGATATTTTAAATCGAAAATTGATCTTTTCTGCTTGAACTTAATATATTTTGTTGAAAATTCTTCTTTTTTTGGTAAAAAATGCAACTACTTGTTTGAAAATTATTCCGTTTCTATTGGTGATTTAACTGTTTTCTTGAAAATTCATCTTTTCTGTTGAATTTAACTCTTTTTGGTTTGAAATTAAAACCTTTTATGGTTATATATTAACTATCACATGTTTCGCTAAAAATGCACATTTTTTTGCTATTCCATTGGCACGAAAGATCGGAAGAGCGTCGTGCCAATGGAA
>CAKNXH010086388.1:0-10755 GCA_932178445.1 Andricus quercusramuli
TAAAATTCCTGAATTACAAAACTCTCGAATGATGGAATTCCTGAATTTTAAAATTCTCGAATAATAAAATTCCTGAATTATAAAAATCACGAACGATAAAATTCCGAATAGTTTATAATATTTGCGAATCGGAAAATACCCGAATAATAAAATTCTCCAATAATGAAATTTCCGTATAAAAAAATTCCCCGATAATAACATTTTCGAATAATAAAATTCCCCAAAACTAACATTCCCTAATAATAAAATTCCTGAATTACAAAACTCTCGAATGATCCAATTCCTGACTTGTAAAATTCTCGAATAATAAAATTCCTGAATTATAAAAATCACGAATGTTAAAATTCCCGAATTGGAAAATTCCCGAACAGTTTATAATATTTGCAAATGGGAAATTTCCCGGATAATAAAATTCTCCAGTAATGAAATTTCTGAATAATAAAATTCCTGAATTGTAAAACCCCGAATGATGAAATTCCCGCTGAATGAAATTCATGAATTATAAAACTCCCGAAGGATACAATTTCTGAATTGGAAAGTTCTCGAATAATAAAATTCCCGAATAATAAAATTCCTGAATTTCAAAACTCCCGGATGATGGAATTCTCGAATTGGAAAATTCCTGAATAATGAAATTCCCCAATAATTAAATTCCCGAATTGGAACATTCCCGAATAATAAAATTCCTGAATTATATAATTCCCGAATGATAAAATTTCCGAATGCTGAAATTCCCGACAGAAAGTTGCTCAATTATAAAATATCCGAACCAGAAAATTCCTAAATTTGTATTCTATTGAAATTTTGTATTTTATAAATAATATTAAGTGTTTATAATATTGGATGTTGATTTTGGCTTTAGGGTCAGAATGAATAATTATCCATTATAAATGTAATAATCAAATATTTCTATAAAAAGATTATTTTTCATTTTTAAAGTTTTTAAATTTATTTTTTGAATTTAAAATAACAATAATTGAACAAATAAATACCCAGATGGAAATTTTCTTCAATTATTGTTATTTTTAATTCAAAAAATAATTTTAGAATCTCTAAACATTAAAAATATTGTTTCTTTCTAAAAATATTTGATTATTGTGTTCTTATCATATAAATAATATTATTATTTTTTTATTGTTTCAATTCGGGAATTTTCTATTTTGGATATTTTACAATTCGGAAATTTCCAAATTCGGTGATATTACAAACTTTCGGAAATTTAATTATTATTTTTTTTCTGGATTTCAATCATTCCTTTTCAGTGCTGTCACCAATGAATCTAATCATTTTGAGTTTTTTCCGTCCACCCTAGTATGTAGTCAAAAATTTCAAAACATTTTCCCTGCTCAGGAAATTACTCATATGAAAGCATATCTCGTTAAATTTTTCAGAATATAAGACAACATTCTTTAGACTCTTTAGAGAATTCTATCAAGAAAAAGGTATTAAAAATGTCCTGTCTTGAAAATTTCATTCCAGTCCAGGACACCCACTCGAAGACAAGGTCTGACGTTTAGCGACAATATTGTGTCAATTTGTGTCGCAGATGGTGAATTGAAATTGAATAGAAGACCGTCGCGTCGGATCCTCGGGATAAATTCTCGATCATTCATGGCTAATGCCGCCTCTTCGGCTCCTTTATAGCGATTAAGACCGAAGGACATTTCCCTCTTTGAGCGCATTATCCGGCCGGCTTAAGAGCTTCTTTTTAGGCGATCCTTCACTGGAAGCCGTGGATTTAAGGGAAGAAAAATTCACGGCATCCTCGCTAATATACGCAAAAACTCGACGATCCGGAAAAGCAGAAAACAATTGCCAGGATATCCAGGCGACAAAGCAGCTCGCGAGAGAGAGAGAGAGAGAGAGAGAAAGAGCGACAAAAGGGAAGTTGAACGCCAACGGAGACAAAAAGACAAAAGGATAGAGAGGCAAAAAGATAAAAAGGCAAAATGATAAAAAGACAAAAAAGTTAGAAAGAGACATGAGCATGAGGAAAGAAGAAGAAAGGAGAGAAGACCTTTACTTGGCTTGGTACTATAACTATACGACAGTGAAGGGAGAATAGCGCTAAAATGAAATGAACAAGGGCCGAGAGGGTAGCTAGTGCATCCGGAAAACAGGATGAAAAAGAGAATGTTCCGTAAAAGCTGGAGGAAAATCTTTAAAGGAGGGAGTCGTAGCATACGAGCGTAATCATAAATTAACAACGGACTCGCAAAACCCTTTTAGTG
Source organism: Andricus quercusramuli (assembly GCA_932178445.1). Lineage (NCBI taxonomy): Eukaryota > Metazoa > Arthropoda > Insecta > Hymenoptera > Cynipidae > Andricus > Andricus quercusramuli. The sequence continues at coordinate 2,232 of CAKNXH010086388.1, forward strand.
TCTTCCTTCTGCCTCTCATATTCCCTTTCAGCACCCAAAGAAAGAATTCATTTTTTATCAATCTTCTTATCAATAGTTAGATGACATCTTTCCTCTCTTTTCGAAAGATATCGTTTTTGATTGACCCAATTATCAGAATTGTGGAGAAGATTTTTTAATTGTCATCAGGGGTTTTTTATTCTTCCTCCAGGATTAACGTGCCGGACTCGTCAGTAAGTCTATGTAATTTTCAGCAGAAACAGTTAATATTTAATTAACGAGTTCAGAACATAGAGAGCATTCAATAATTATTTTCATTGAAATATTAGAATAACTTTTATTTAACACTTATCTGAAAATTTCCATCATTAATAACCTTTCAACCAGTAAAAATTGAAATATATGCACATATAATTTTGAAAATTGAATTCGAAAAATCACTTCACAACAGCACAAACATTTGAGAAAATTATATAATTCTAATGGAGATATTTTAAAGCAAAAATAAATTTTTATCATAAAAATAGCGACCAATATTAAATCACATAACCTTAATGTAAGTAATCAATTAATGTGACTTACTTGAATACAATTCAAATTCAATCTTTATGTAATTCAATGTTTGGAGAAAAATTAATCAGTCTATAGTTAATAATAGTTCATTTATGATTATGAAATTGGAATAATCTTACACAAAATGTAGGTTACCTTTTTTCATATGAATACAGAAAATATTTTTTCATTTGAAATTGTATTTCAATACATTTAATTTTAGTAATGACCTTTAAAACTAATTCCAGAAAAAATGTAAATGTATGTACATATTTATTAATCATATCACAACATAAAAAGTAATAAGCAGTTATTTTCAGTGAAACCTTTGAATAATTTTTACTTTATATTTTTCTGAAAATTTGAATTAATAATAACCTTTCAAACTAATTTCATAGAAAAGTAAAATATGTATATAATATTGAAATCAGACTTTAGATACTTGTTTCACAACATCACAAAAATTTACAAAAATTATACAATTGGAAAATAAAGGTATTTTAAACGTGACTAACTTTTCATTGTCAAAATTATAGCTAATATTCAATTACATAGCCTTCAACTAAATAATCAATTTATTTACATACTTAATTCAGGCAAATTAAAATTTAATCTTGTTGTAACTTAGTATTGTTAAAAAAATTAATCAGCTCATAATTAATTAATCTGTACACGATATAAACAGAATTAAACTATCATTTTCATGCAGGCATTCAAGCAATTTTTACTTTACATTTCTTTTAAATTTTCACTTTCATTTATGAAAATTTGTTTTATTAGTAACTTTTGATAGTAATTTGTTGAAAAATTGATCCATATTTTCATATAATTTTAAAAATTAAATTCAGATAATCATTTCACAACATCACAAACATTTATAGAAATTACATAATTGGAATAGAGGTATCTTAAATGTGAATACACTCTTATTTTACCAATTATAGCCAATAATCAATTACATAACCTTGAAGTAAATAATCATTTTATGTACTTAATTAGAATAAATTAAAATTAATTCTTTATGCAATTTAATATTCTAAAAAAAATTAATCAGATAATAATTAATCAATTATTTCAGAAAATAAAAAGCATTAAACTATGACTTTCATTGAAACATTCAATTAATGTTTACTTCACATTTTTTTTAAATCTTTACTTCCATTTCTAAAAATTTAATTTATTCGTAAACTTTTATACTAATTTCAGAAAAAATAAAACATATTTACATATATTTTTGAAAACTAATTACAGATACTCATTTTACAAAATCGTACATACGTATGCACGTATGTACGACCTTGAAAATTTAATTCAGATACTCATTTCACAAGCTCAAAAACATTTGAAAAGTTATGTCACTGGAATGCGAGTATTTCATTAAAATCAAAATCAACAGAAGTATAAAAGTAGATTTCAATTTCAATTATTTAAAGAATTTTGTTCAAAAAATTCAGATTTTGGCTATTTCTCATTTCATCGATCGCCGATAATTATTCCGATTTATTTATTTTTACTATTACTTCCAATGTAAGTTGTTATTGAAGATATTATATCTTTCGCTGATGAAGTAAAAATTATGTGAATGTTTTAATAAAAATTATAGTTGAATGCTTCTTATTTTGTAAACTGATTAATTAATTATTAGCTGATTAATTTTTTTCACAATAGCAACTTACATAAAGATTCTACTTTAATTTTTCTCTACTAAGTGAATTGAATCGATTATTTATTTTTAATTTACGTAATTTCATATTGGCTATAATTTGTATAAAGAAGTCTATTTATATTTGAAATATCCCTATTCCAGTTACCTAATTTTTTTTATGTTTTTGATCTTGTGAAATGAGTATCTGAATTAAAATTTCAAAGTTATGTGTAGATACGTTTGAATTTTCTTGGAATTAGTTCGAAAGGTTATTAATCATTCAAATTTTCAGAAAAATATAAGGTAAAAATAATTTGAATGATTCAATGAAGATAATTATTTAATGCTTTTCATTTTTTCAATTATATTTATATTTTTTTCAATTAAGTACATAAATTGATTATTCACTTCAAGGTTATATAATTAAATATTGGATATAATTTGTATAAGAAAAGTTTATTTATATTTAAAATACCCTTATCACAATTAAATAATTTTTCAAATGTGCCTGATTTTGTGAAATGAGTATCTGAATTTAGTTTTCAAAAATATATGTGAATATATTTGAAATAATAATAATAATAATATGATAATATTTAATATTTCAATGTGTTTCAATTTAGCACATAAATTGATTATCTATTCCAATTACGTAATTTCCGCCAATGTTTGTGATGTTGTGAAATAATTATTTGAATTTAATTTTCAAGATTATATGTAAATATGTTTTAATTTTTTCTAAAATTACTATAAAAGATATATAAGGCATATACTATAAGGTGATAAATCAAATTTTCAGAAATGAAAGTGAAAATTAAAAAAAAAATGTAAATTAAAAACGTGTTTGAATGCCTGAATGAAAATTACAGTTGAATGCTTTTTATGTTTTCAACTGATTAATTAATCATTAGCTGATTTTTTTTCAATATTAAATTACACAAAGATTCAATTTCAATTTGTTTAAATTTAGTACATGAATTGATTATTTAATTGAAGGCCATGTAATTGAATATTTACTATAATTTTTATAATAGAAGATTATTTATCTTTAAAATACCTCGATTCAAATTGTATAATTTTTGTAAATTTTTTGATGTTGTGAAATAAGTATCTGAATCCCGCTTTCAATATTATATGTAAATTTTTAATCAAGAAAGATGAATTTTCAACGAAGTAGTTGAATTTTTAACTGAAAAAATTAATTCTTAACAAATACTTGAATCTTTGAATTCAACTAACGAAGACGACTTTTTAACAAAATAGTTAAATCCTCATTCAAAATGATGAATTTTCAACAAACATATAAAGATGAAGGAAAACTTTTCAACCAAAAATATAATAGCTACATTTTCAGGTAAAAAAATAATTGTACATCGAAAAACAAGTTTACTACGAAATATCTAAATTTTTAAATAAATAAACAAAACAAAGAAACGCGATTTTTTAACAAAAAAGTTAACTTTAAACCAAATAGTTTAATTTGCTGCCAACCTGTTGAAGTTTTAATTAGAAAAGACGAATTTTCTAAAAAAAGAAACAGTACAATTTTCAATAACAAAATTAATTTACAACCAAAAAAGATAAATTTTTGACCAGAAAAAATAATGTTCTACCTAAAAAGAAAATTTTTCCACAAAAAGATGAATTTTCATTTGAGAACAGAATTTTTAACAAAGTATTTCTCAAAGAAACATGTGCTAGTCAATATTTTTACAAAATAATATTTTAATTTTATATGAAAAGAACAGTTGAATTCAAAAGAAAAAAAAAAATTTCGAACTTGAGGGATGAATTTTCAACCAAAAATGGCATAGTCAGGTATCTATCCAAATTGATGAATCTAATGGACTGGGTGCTTCAAGTGTCACACAGCAGTCCAAGACTGAAAAACTAATTGATGATTCAAGAAAATCGATTAGATCTAAAAAAAAGTGTTTTCAAGAAATAGGCAATGGTACTCATCATTCATTTGGGACTCCTGTTAAGGCTGGAGAAAATATGATAAAATTAAAAAAAAAATCTTCCAGAGAAACATGAAGATTAAGTAGTTACTTCAATAATAAAACAAAAAATTTATATCTTTTGAATCAAAAGTCGTTCCAAACACAAAGAAGAAAAAAGATGCAGTCTTCTTTCCCAATAGTTTTAGATAATTTTCTAATCAACCAAAAATGCATCATCCAATCAGATGAAATATTGTAAACTTTCTGAGATGTACTACAGGTGAAAAGTCTGTTCCTGGATATTACATGAAACATGTTTCTAAAAAATCAAAAACATCACATGTTTACAAAGATAGCATTTTTTAATTCCACACACAAAAGGCGATGCTAAAAGAAAAAAGACCTGTTTGAGCATATGCTGAGGAACTGCTGGAAGTTGTTTTGAGGAAGCAAAACATAATCGGCAATCACGTCATTTAAGAAATGGCTGCTGATGGTCAAGATTTTTTTTTAAATTTGCATGACGCTTCTCCCAGAAAACTATTCATCCTAATTAGATTGTGGTGTTGATGATTCAGATCTGAAAACAGATACAACTTTGGCTATGAAGATGAGAAGCCTATAATCCGAAGGTGAAAGTACCTTAAGTAAAAGAAACATGAAAGTATTGATCTTTTATTTAAATTGAGTAATCTCAACCACATTCCTTCCAATCTTGCTTCGGACTTTAAACATTTACTCATTGCTAATGGTATAAAAACCGCAACATCAATCCCTGTCCTTATTGTTTTGTAACACTCGGAAATCCAGGAGATGGTCAGAATTAAGAACAAGTATATGATGACGAGGAGAACAATGTTGTCAGTAAAATTCATGCAAAAATTCTAGAAACTGGCAGTGATTTCATGGCTTCAAAAACTTCTGGAGATTTGAAGAAGACTATGATATGTTTTGCTCTATAGGAAAAAAAAACAATGGCATCTAATCCACCCCTGTGAACCACCTGTTCGTTCAAGCTAATTATAGGATTTACTATGATGTAATTATTTTTTAGCTATAAACAATGGTAGCAGTGGATATTGTTACAGCTATTACATACATACACGAATGCACACAAATGAAGCAACATATCCAGATTTTGTTGACATTTGTGATTATCTAAACCTTATCTTTTTTCTTCGACCGCTGATATGATTTCAAAATTTAATAAGGTTTTCTTTCCTACGAATTAATTAAAACAAACAAAAACTATTAGAGTTGTTAAAAAACATAGTTTTTATTCTCAACGTTTCGGCTCTCAATGCGGGCCTTCGTCAGAAAAGTTTTCTTCTCTAAAATAGTGTTTTCAATAATAAATTAAAACTAAAATACAAATCTGAGTATCATACATTTTTTTGTTATTACTTGTCGTTAAACTACGTAGTGTCAAAAAAGATACATTTTAGAGTCAAAATCCTTTAAATATATTACAATAAAGGAAGAAAATTCCAAATAATTATTAGGACGATGACAAAACAAGACACTGAACTGACATTGACATTTATGCTATAGATACCAATTATCAAATCACATTCAGGCCTTTTAATAATCAACAAATCTAAATAATTTGAAGAATTGTAATTTTCAGTTTCGTAAGTGAACTGGATAGAATCATCAATGCTGTTAAAAGTGTTTACTACATCTAAAATTTTATTGGCTGGTATAATCAGGAATACATCATCTATATACCGTTTATATAAGATTGGTGTGAAATTTAATTTTTCTAATGCTCTCCTTTCTGTATGTTCAAACAACAAATTTAAAACAATATGGGAGACAACGGAGACCACTTCGGGCAACATGACACTTGTTTTTAGAATTTATTGTTCAATGAAAACACTGTGTTATTAAAAACAGTTTCAATTGCTATAAAAATCTCGTTTTTGGAAATTTTAGTTTAGCTACGCAGTAAATTTAATTTTTCTTCTGTACAATCCAGAACCAAATCTAACGAAATATTATTAAACATGAAAGCAACGTCAAGAGAAAACATTTAAAGTACCGAAAACAAATTCTTTAGTTTCTCTTCACGTTGTTTCCATGTTTGATAATATTTTGTTGGAATTGGCTTTTGATTGTATAGAAGAAGAATTAAATTCAGAGCGTAACTTAACTAAAATATCAAAAAACGAGATTTTCATAGCAACTAAAACTGTTTTTAATAATACAGTGTTTTCATTTAACAATGAATTCTAGAAACAAGTGTCATGTTGCCCGATGGGGTCTCCTTTGTCTCCCATTGTTTCAAACTTTGTGTTAGAAGATATAGAGAGGAGAACATTATAAAAATTAAATTTTACAACAATTTGTTATGAATTATATGTGGGTGATTTATTCTTGATCAATTTAGAAAAGTTGAAGATACATCATTTTAATTTAAAATTCTTTTCTGGTTGAATATGTAACTACATTGTTAAAAATCAATTTATGTTTTTTTTTGTATGAAAATTCAACTATTTGGTTGAAATTTGATATTTTGCATTTAAAAATTAAACTTTTTGTTTGAAAATGTATTTACTTTGTGGAAAATTCGTCATTTTTGTAGAAAGTTTATTTTTATGGTTGAAAATTAATCCTTTGGCATAAAATTCAACTATTCCAGTTAAAAATTCAACTATTTCGTTCAAAATTCATGTATTTCGTTAAAAAAGTTATATTTTTTGTAATAATTATCTTTTTATTTGAAAGCTAATCTTCTTGTTTAAAAATTCTTATTTTCGGATAACAATTCAAGTATTTTAGTTAAATATTTATAATTTCTATCAAATATTCAACTTTTAGGTTGGAAATAGAATTATTTGGCTGAAAGTTAAACGCTTTTGTTAAAAAAATTTTTTTTTGAAGATTCATCGTTTTAATTAAAAATTCATTTATGTAATTGAGAAATGAGCTATTTGATTGAAAACATTTTTTTTCCTCTGGATGTTTTTCGTTTCTTTGTCTTCTTTAATTAACAATTCAATTATTTCGTTGAAAATTCATGTAATTTGTTTAAAAATTTCATTTTTTGGTGGAAAATTAATCTTTTTATTTGAAAATTAATCTTCTTGTTTCAAAAGTCATCATTTTTTAGTTAAAAATTCATCTTTCTGGTTTATAAATCAACTATTTCAGTTGAAGATTCATTGTTTTATTTGAAAACTCTTATGTTTGGGTTAAAATTAATTTTTGTAACTAAAAATGTTACTGTTCTATTTTCGGTTGAAAAATATTATTTTTCAGTTAAGTATTCATCGTTTTTAGTTGAAAATTCATCTTTTTGTTTAAAATTTAACTATTCCAGTTGAAGATTCATAATTTTATTTAAAAATTCGTCACTCTGCTTGAAAGTTGGGGGTTTTCGGGGTCGCTGATTACGAATATGCAGTCAAAACTTGAAAATTCAAAATGGCGGACTCAACATGGTGGCAAAGCTTTTGAAAAATATATGGAATCGACTAAAAATATTTATTTGGGGGTTTCTGGGGTCGCTGATTACGAATATGCAGTCAAAATTTCAAAATTCAAAATGGAGGACTCAGTATGGCGGCAAAGATTTTGAAAAGTTCATAGAATTGGCTAAAAATAGTTGCTTGCCTTTTTTTGGGGTCGCTAATTGCGATTATGCAGCCAAAAATTCTAAATTCAAATGGGCGGATTCAATATGGCGGCCGAGATTTCAGTGTCGGCGGATTCAGCTGAAAGTGGTAACTTGGGCGCTTTTGGGGTCGCTGATTATGAATATGTAATCACGAAAATCAAAAGTCAAACTCTTACAAAATGTGGTGCTGGATTATTGTAAGTGCCCATGTCTTTCACAAAATGGTACTGGATTCTTTATTATTAATCATATTACGTTTAATTACTTTAAAATAATTAAAATGATTGTTTATCTATAAAAATAATAAAATTGTTCAGATTTTCTCTATATTGGGTGGAAGAGTAAATTGAACGTTTGCGTGCGGGTTCAGGAAAGAAGCTCGCGCGCTCGGCTGCTTGAAGCAAATTTTTTCTTCTGCAAGTGAAAACAGGCAAAATGGGGCACATTAGGCTTAAAGTATACATCATAGTGAATGAAGTGGTACCTCATATTTCTCATTCGGGTGTGAATTTTCGGAGTGGAGAGAATTGAAAGCGCGCACTTGTGAAAAGTATCAATTGACGACTGGATGCATTATGCATACTATATACTTCTGTATAACGATTTACAGATATTGCTGTCATTTCGTAACCTTCCAAGACATATTAAACCAAAAATGTATTCAAGCAAATTCATATTAAGAAATAATGTGAAAATATATTACTTTTTGCATTATATCGCACATTATTTATTTTAAATGATTTCCCATGATCAACACAACACGGATTGATATTAACAATGCATATA
>CAKNXH010086389.1:0-10757 GCA_932178445.1 Andricus quercusramuli
TAAAATTCCTGAATTACAAAACTCTCGAATGATGGAATTCCTGAATTTTAAAATTCTCGAATAATAAAATTCCTGAATTATAAAAATCACGAACGATAAAATTCCGAATAGTTTATAATATTTGCGAATCGGAAAATACCCGAATAATAAAATTCTCCAATAATGAAATTTCCGTATAAAAAAATTCCCCGATAATAACATTTTCGAATAATAAAATTCCCCAAAACTAACATTCCCTAATAATAAAATTCCTGAATTACAAAACTCTCGAATGATCCAATTCCTGACTTGTAAAATTCTCGAATAATAAAATTCCTGAATTATAAAAATCACGAATGTTAAAATTCCCGAATTGGAAAATTCCCGAACAGTTTATAATATTTGCAAATGGGAAATTTCCCGGATAATAAAATTCTCCAGTAATGAAATTTCTGAATAATAAAATTCCTGAATTGTAAAACCCCGAATGATGAAATTCCCGCTGAATGAAATTCATGAATTATAAAACTCCCGAAGGATACAATTTCTGAATTGGAAAGTTCTCGAATAATAAAATTCCCGAATAATAAAATTCCTGAATTTCAAAACTCCCGGATGATGGAATTCTCGAATTGGAAAATTCCTGAATAATGAAATTCCCCAATAATTAAATTCCCGAATTGGAACATTCCCGAATAATAAAATTCCTGAATTATATAATTCCCGAATGATAAAATTTCCGAATGCTGAAATTCCCGACAGAAAGTTGCTCAATTATAAAATATCCGAACCAGAAAATTCCTAAATTTGTATTCTATTGAAATTTTGTATTTTATAAATAATATTAAGTGTTTATAATATTGGATGTTGATTTTGGCTTTAGGGTCAGAATGAATAATTATCCATTATAAATGTAATAATCAAATATTTCTATAAAAAGATTATTTTTCATTTTTAAAGTTTTTAAATTTATTTTTTGAATTTAAAATAACAATAATTGAACAAATAAATACCCAGATGGAAATTTTCTTCAATTATTGTTATTTTTAATTCAAAAAATAATTTTAGAATCTCTAAACATTAAAAATATTGTTTCTTTCTAAAAATATTTGATTATTGTGTTCTTATCATATAAATAATATTATTATTTTTTTATTGTTTCAATTCGGGAATTTTCTATTTTGGATATTTTACAATTCGGAAATTTCCAAATTCGGTGATATTACAAACTTTCGGAAATTTAATTATTATTTTTTTTCTGGATTTCAATCATTCCTTTTCAGTGCTGTCACCAATGAATCTAATCATTTTGAGTTTTTTCCGTCCACCCTAGCATGTAGTCAAAAATTTCAAAACATTTTCCCTGCTCAGGAAATTACTCATATGAAAGCATATCTCGTTAAATTTTTCAGAATATAAGACAACATTCTTTAGAGAATTCTATAAAGAAAAAGGTATTAAAAATGTCCTGTCTTGAAAATTTCATTCCAGTCCAGGACACCCACTCGAAGACAAGGTCTGACATTTAGCGACAATATTGTGTCAATTTGTGTCGCAGATGGTGAATTGAAATTGAATGGAGGACCGTCGCGTCGGATCCTCGGGATAAATTCTCGATCATTCATGGCTAATGCCGCCTCTTCGGCTCCTTTATAGCGATTAAGACCGAAGGACATTTCCCTCTTTGAGCGCATTATCCGGCCGGCTTAAGAGCTTCTTTTTAGGCGATCCTTCACTGGAAGCCGTGGATTTAAGGGAAGAAAAATTCACGGCATCCTCGCTAATATACGCAAAAACTCGACGATCCGGAAAAGCAGAAAACAATTGCCAGGATATCCAGGCGACAAAGCAGCTCGCGAGAGAGAGAGAGAGAGAGAGAAAGAGCGACAAAAGGGAAGTTGAACGCCAACGGAGACAAAAAGACAAAAGGATAGAGAGGCAAAAAGATAAAAAGGCAAAATGATAAAAAGACAAAAAAGTTAGAAAGAGACATGAGCATGAGGAAAGAAGAAGAAAGGATAGAAGACCTTTACTTGGCTTGGTACTATAACTATACGACAGTGAAGGGAGAATAGCGCTAAAATGAAATGAACAAGGGCCGAGAGGGTAGCTAGTGCATCCGGAAAACAGGATGAAAAAGAGAATGTTCCGTAAAAGCTGGAGGAAAATCTTTAAAGGAGGGAGTCGTAGCATACGAGCGTAATCATAAATTAACAACGGACTCGCAAAACCCTTTTAGTGTCTTCCTTCTGCCTCTCATATTCCCTTTCAGCACCCAAAGAAAGAATTCATTTTTTATCAATCTTCTTACCAATAGTTAGAAGACATCTTTCCTCTCTTTTCGAAAGATATCGTTTTTGATTGACCCAATTATCAGAATTGTGGAGAAGATTTTTTAATTGTCATCAGGGGTTTTTTATTCTTCCTCCAGGATTAACGTGCCGGACTCGTCAGTAAGTCTATGTAATTTTCAGCAGAAACAGTTAATATTTAATTAACGAGTTCAGAACATAGAGAGCATTCAATAATTATTTTCATTGAAATATTAGAATAACTTTTATTTAACACTTATCTGAAAATTTCCATCATTAATAACCTTTCAACCAGTAAAAATTGAAATATATGCACATATAATTTTGAAAATTGAATTCGAAAAATCACTTCACAACAGCACAAACATTTGAGAAAATTATATAATTCTAATGGAGATATTTTAAAGCAAAAATAAATTTTTATCATAAAAATAGCGACCAATATTAAATCACATAACCTTAATGTAAGTAATCAATTAATGTGACTTACTTGAATACAATTCAAATTCAATCTTTATGTAATTCAATGTTTGGAGAAAAATTAATCAGTCTATAGTTAATAATAGTTCATTTATGATTATGAAATTGGAATAATCTTACACAAAATGTAGGTTACCTTTTTTCATATGAATACAGAAAATATTTTTTCATTTGAAATTGTATTTCAATACATTTAATTTTAGTAATGACCTTTAAAACTAATTCCAGAAAAAATGTAAATGTATGTACATATTTATTAATCATATCACAACATAAAAAGTAATAAGCAGTTATTTTCAGTGAAACCTTTGAATAATTTTTACTTTATATTTTTCTGAAAATTTGAATTAATAATAACCTTTCAAACTAATTTCATAGAAAAGTAAAATATGTATATAATATTGAAATCAGACTTTAGATACTTGTTTCACAACATCACAAAAATTTACAAAAATTATACAATTGGAAAATAAAGGTATTTTAAACGTGACTAACTTTTCATTGTCAAAATTATAGCTAATATTCAATTACATAGCCTTCAACTAAATAATCAATTTATTTACATACTTAATTCAGGCAAATTAAAATTTAATCTTGTTGTAACTTAGTATTGTTAAAAAAATTAATCAGCTCATAATTAATTAATCTGTACACGATATAAACAGAATTAAACTATCATTTTCATGCAGGCATTCAAGCAATTTTTACTTTACATTTCTTTTAAATTTTCACTTTCATTTATGAAAATTTGTTTTATTAGTAACTTTTGATAGTAATTTGTTGAAAAATTGATCCATATTTTCATATAATTTTAAAAATTAAATTCAGATAATCATTTCACAACATCACAAACATTTATAGAAATTACATAATTGGAATAGAGGTATCTTAAATGTGAATACACTCTTATTTTACCAATTATAGCCAATAATCAATTACATAACCTTGAAGTAAATAATCATTTTATGTACTTAATTAGAATAAATTAAAATTAATTCTTTATGCAATTTAATATTCTAAAAAAAATTAATCAGATAATAATTAATCAATTATTTCAGAAAATAAAAAGCATTAAACTATGACTTTCATTGAAACATTCAATTAATGTTTACTTCACATTTTTTTTAAATCTTTACTTCCATTTCTAAAAATTTAATTTATTCGTAAACTTTTATACTAATTTCAGAAAAAATAAAACATATTTACATATATTTTTGAAAACTAATTACAGATACTCATTTTACAAAATCGTACATACGTATGCACGTATGTACGACCTTGAAAATTTAATTCAGATACTCATTTCACAAGCTCAAAAACATTTGAAAAGTTATGTCACTGGAATGCGAGTATTTCATTAAAATCAAAATCAACAGAAGTATAAAAGTAGATTTCAATTTCAATTATTTAAAGAATTTTGTTCAAAAAATTCAGATTTTGGCTATTTCTCATTTCATCGATCGCCGATAATTATTCCGATTTATTTATTTTTACTATTACTTCCAATGTAAGTTGTTATTGAAGATATTATATCTTTCGCTGATGAAGTAAAAATTATGTGAATGTTTTAATAAAAATTATAGTTGAATGCTTCTTATTTTGTAAACTGATTAATTAATTATTAGCTGATTAATTTTTTTCACAATAGCAACTTACATAAAGATTCTACTTTAATTTTTCTCTACTAAGTGAATTGAATCGATTATTTATTTTTAATTTACGTAATTTCATATTGGCTATAATTTGTATAAAGAAGTCTATTTATATTTGAAATATCCCTATTCCAGTTACCTAATTTTTTTTATGTTTTTGATCTTGTGAAATGAGTATCTGAATTAAAATTTCAAAGTTATGTGTAGATACGGTTGAATTTTCTTGGAATTAGTTCAAAAGATTATTAATCATTCAAATTTTCAAAAAAATATAAGGTAAAAATAATTTGAATGATTCAATGAAGATAATTATTTAATGCTTTTCATTTTTTCAATTATATTTATATTTTTTTCAATTAAGTACATAAATTGATTATTCACTTCAAGGTTATATAATTAAATATTGGATATAATTTGTATAAGAAAAGTTTATTTATATTTAAAATACCCTTATCACAATTAAATAATTTTTCAAATGTGCCTGATTTTGTGAAATGAGTATCTGAATTTAGTTTTCAAAAATATATGTGAATATATTTGAAATAATAATAATAATAATATGATAATATTTTTAATATTTAATATTTCAATGTGTTTCAATTTAGCACATAAATTGATTATCTATTCCAATTACGTAATTTCCGCCAATGTTTGTGATGTTGTGAAATAACTATTTGAATTTAATTTTCAAGATTATATGTAAATATGTTTTAATTTTTTCTAAAATTACTATAGAAGGTACATAAGGTATATACTATAAGGTGATAAATCAAATTTTCAGAAATGAAAGTGAAAATTAAAAAAAAAATGTAAATTAAAAACGTGTTTGAATGCCTGAATGAAAATTACAGTTGAATGCTTTGAATGTTTTCAACAGTTTAATCAATCATTAGCTAATTAATTTTTTTTCCATATTAAATTACACAGAGATTCAATTTCAATTTGTTTAAATTTAGTACATGAATTGATTATCTAATTGAAGGCCATGTAATTGAATATTTACTATAATTTTTATAATAGAAGATTATTTATCTTTAAAATACCTCGATTCAAATTGTATAATTTTTGTAAATTTTTTGATGTTGTATAATAAGTATCTGAATCCCGCTTTCAATATTATACGTAAATTTTTAATCAAGAAAGATGAATTTTCAACGAAGTAGTTGAATTTTGAACTGAAAAAATTAATTCTTAACAAATACTTGAATCTTTGAATTCAACTAACGAAGACGACTTTTTAACAAAATAGTTAAATCCTCATTCAAAATGATGAATTTTCAACAAACATATAAAGATGAAGGAAAACTTTTCAACCAAAAATATAATAGCTACATTTTCAGGTAAAAAAATAATTTTACATCGAAAAACAAGTTTACTACGAAATATCTAAATTTTTAAATAAATAAACAAAACAAAGAAACGCGATTTTTTAACAAAAAAGTTAACTTTAAACCAAATAGTTTAATTTGCTGCCAACCTGTTGAAGTTTTAATTAGAAAAGACGAATTTTCTAAAAAAAGAAACAGTACAATTTTCAATAACAAAATTAATTTACAACCAAAAAAGATAAATTTTTGACCAGAAAAAATAATGTTCTACCTAAAAAGAAAATTTTTCCACAAAAAGATGAATTTTCATTTAAGAAAAGAATTTTTAACAAAGTAGTTCTCAAAAAAACATGTGATAGTCAATATTTTTACAAAATAATATTTTAATTTTATATGAAAAGAACAGTTGAATTCAAAAGAAAAAAAAAAATTTCGAACTTGAGGGATGAATTTTCAACCAAAAATGGCATAGTCAGGTATCTATCCAAATTGATGAATCTAATGGACTGGGTGCTTCAAGTGTCACACAGCAGTCCAAGACTGAAAAACTAATTGATGATTCAAGAAAATCGATTAGATCTAAAAAAAAGTGTTTTCAAGAAATAGGCAATGGTACTCATCATTCATTTGGGACTCCTGTTAAGGCTGGAGAAAATATGATAAAATTAAAAAAAAAATCTTCCAGAGAAACATGAAGATTAAGTAGTTACTTCAATAATAAAACAAAAAATTTATATCTTTTGAATCAAAAGTCGTTCCAAACACAAAGAAGAAAAAAGATGCAGTCTTCTTTCCCAATAGTTTTAGATAATTTTCTAATCAACCAAAAATGCATCATCCAATCAGATGAAATATTGTAAACTTTCTGAGATGTACTACAGGTGAAAAGTCTGTTCCTGGATATTACATGAAACATGTTTCTAAAAAATCAAAAACATCACATGTTTACAAAGATAGCATTTTTTAATTCCACACACAAAAGGCGATGCTAAAAGAAAAAAGACCTGTTTGAGCATATGCTGAGGAACTGCTGGAAGTTGTTTTGAGGAAGCAAAACATAATCGGCAATCACGTCATTTAAGAAATGGCTGCTGATGGTCAAGATTTTTTTTTAAATTTGCATGACGCTTCTCCCAGAAAACTATTCATCCTAATTAGATTGTGGTGTTGATGATTCAGATCTGAAAACAGATACAACTTTGGCTATGAAGATGAGAAGCCTATAATCCGAAGGTGAAAGTACCTTAAGTAAAAGAAACATGAAAGTATTGATCTTTTATTTAAATTGAGTAACCTCAACCACATTCCTTCCAATCTTGCTTCGGACTTTAAACATTTACTCATTGCTAATGGTATAAAAACCGCAACATCAATCCCTGTCCTTATTGTTTTGTAACACTCGGAAATCCAGGAGATGGTCAGAATTAAGAACAAGTATATGATGACGAGGAGAACAATGTTGTCAGTAAAATTCATGCAAAAATTCTAGAAACTGGCAGTGATTTCATGGCTTCAAAAACTTCTGGAGATTTGAAGAAGACTATGATATGTTTTGCTCTATAGGAAAAAAAAACAATGGCATCTAATCCACCCCTGTGAACCACCTGTTCGTTCAAGCTAATTATAGGATTTACTATGATGTAATTATTTTTTAGCTATAAACAATGGTAGCAGTGGATATTGTTACAGCTATTACATACATACACGAATGCACACAAATGAAGCAACATATCCAGATTTTGTTGACATTTGTGATTATCTAAACCTTATCTTTTTTCTTCGACCGCTGATATGATTTCAAAATTTAATAAGGTTTTCTTTCCTACGAATTAATTAAAACAAACAAAAACTATTAGAGTTGTTAAAAAACATAGTTTTTATTCTCAACGTTTCGGCTCTCAATGCGGGCCTTCGTCAGAAAAGTTTTCTTCTCTAAAATAGTGTTTTCAATAATAAATTAAAACTAAAATACAAATCTGAGTATCATACATTTTTTTGTTATTACTTGTCGTTAAACTACGTAGTGTCAAAAAAGATACATTTTAGAGTCAAAATCCTTTAAATATATTACAATAAAGGAAGAAAATTCCAAATAATTATTAGGACGATGACAAAACAAGACACTGAACTGACATTGACATTTATGCTATAGATACCAATTATCAAATCACATTCAGGCCTTTTAATAATCAACAAATCTAAATAATTTGAAGAATTGTAATTTTCAGTTTCGTAAGTGAACTGGATAGAATCATCAATGCTGTTAAAAGTGTTTACTACATCTAAAATTTTATTGGCTGGTATAATCAGGAATACATCATCTATATACCGTTTATATAAGATTGGTGTGAAATTTAATTTTTCTAATGCTCTCCTTTCTGTATGTTCAAACAACAAATTTAAAACAATATGGGAGACAACGGAGACCACTTCGGGCAACATGACACTTGTTTTTAGAATTTATTGTTCAATGAAAACACTGTGTTATTAAAAACAGTTTCAATTGCTATAAAAATCTCGTTTTTGGAAATTTTAGTTTAGCTACGCAGTAAATTTAATTTTTCTTCTGTACAATCCAGAACCAAATCTAACGAAATATTATTAAACATGAAAGCAACGTCAAGAGAAAACATTTAAAGTACCGAAAACAAATTCTTTAGTTTCTCTTCACGTTGTTTCCATGTTTGATAATATTTTGTTGGAATTGGCTTTTGATTGTATAGAAGAAGAATTAAATTCAGAGCGTAACTTAACTAAAATATCAAAAAACGAGATTTTCATAGCAACTAAAACTGTTTTTAATAATACAGTGTTTTCATTTAACAATGAATTCTAGAAACAAGTGTCATGTTGCCCGATGGGGTCTCCTTTGTCTCCCATTGTTTCAAACTTTGTGTTAGAAGATATAGAGAGGAGAACATTATAAAAATTAAATTTTACAACAATTTGTTATGAATTATATGTGGGTGATTTATTCTTGATCAATTTAGAAAAGTTGAAGATACATCATTTTAATTTAAAATTCTTTTCTGGTTGAATATGTAACTACATTGTTAAAAATCAATTTATGTTTTTTTTTGTATGAAAATTCAACTATTTGGTTGAAATTTGATATTTTGCATTTAAAAATTAAACTTTTTGTTTGAAAATGTATTTACTTTGTGGAAAATTCGTCATTTTTGTAGAAAGTTTATTTTTATGGTTGAAAATTAATCCTTTGGCATAAAATTCAACTATTCCAGTTAAAAATTCAACTATTTCGTTCAAAATTCATGTATTTCGTTAAAAAAGTTATATTTTTTGTAATAATTATCTTTTTATTTGAAAGCTAATCTTCTTGTTTAAAAATTCTTATTTTCGGATAACAATTCAAGTATTTTAGTTAAATATTTATAATTTCTATCAAATATTCAACTTTTAGGTTGGAAATAGAATTATTTGGCTGAAAGTTAAACGCTTTTGTTAAAAAAATTTTTTTTTGAAGATTCATCGTTTTAATTAAAAATTCATTTATGTAATTGAGAAATGAGCTATTTGATTGAAAACATTTTTTTTCCTCTGGATGTTTTTCGTTTCTTTGTCTTCTTTAATTAACAATTCAATTATTTCGTTGAAAATTCATGTAATTTGTTTAAAAATTTCATTTTTTGGTGGAAAATTAATCTTTTTATTTGAAAATTAATCTTCTTGTTTCAAAAGTCATCATTTTTTAGTTAAAAATTCATCTTTCTGGTTTATAAATCAACTATTTCAGTTGAAGATTCATTGTTTTATTTGAAAACTCTTATGTTTGGGTTAAAATTAATTTTTGTAACTAAAAATGTTACTGTTCTATTTTCGGTTGAAAAATATTATTTTTCAGTTAAGTATTCATCGTTTTTAGTTGAAAATTCATCTTTTTGTTTAAAATTTAACTATTCCAGTTGAAGATTCATAATTTTATTTAAAAATTCGTCACTCTGCTTGAAAGTTGGGGGTTTTCGGGGTCGCTGATTACGAATATGCAGTCAAAACTTGAAAATTCAAAATGGCGGACTCAACATGGTGGCAAAGCTTTTGAAAAATATATGGAATCGACTAAAAATATTTATTTGGGGGTTTCTGGGGTCGCTGATTACGAATATGCAGTCAAAATTTCAAAATTCAAAATGGAGGACTCAGTATGGCGGCAAAGATTTTGAAAAGTTCATAGAATTGGCTAAAAATAGTTGCTTGCCTTTTTTTGGGGTCGCTAATTGCGATTATGCAGCCAAAAATTCTAAATTCAAATGGGCGGATTCAATATGGCGGCCGAGATTTCAGTGTCGGCGGATTCAGCTGAAAGTGGTAACTTGGGCGCTTTTGGGGTCGCTGATTATGAATATGTAATCACGAAAATCAAAAGTCAAACTCTTACAAAATGTGGTGCTGGATTATTGTAAGTGCCCATGTCTTTCACAAAATGGTACTGGATTCTTTATTATTAATCATATTACGTTTAATTACTTTAAAATAATTAAAATGATTGTTTATCTATAAAAATAATAAAATTGTTCAGATTTTCTCTATATTGGGTGGAAGAGTAAATTGAACGTTTGCGTGCGGGTTCAGGAAAGAAGCTCGCGCGCTCGGCTGCTTGAAGCAAATTTTTTCTTCTGCAAGTGAAAACAGGCAAAATGGGGCACATTAGGCTTAAAGTATACATCATAGTGAATGAAGTGGTACCTCATATTTCTCATTCGGGTGTGAATTTTCGGAGTGGAGAGAATTGAAAGCGCGCACTTGTGAAAAGTATCAATTGACGACTGGATGCATTATGCATACTATATACTTCTGTATAACGATTTACAGATATTGCTGTCATTTCGTAACCTTCCAAGACATATTAAACCAAAAATGTATTCAAGCAAATTCATATTAAGAAATAATGTGAAAATATATTACTTTTTGCATTATATCGCACATTATTTATTTTAAATGATTTCCCATGATCAACACAACACGGATTGATATTAACAATGCATATA
>CAKNXH010086399.1:0-26652 GCA_932178445.1 Andricus quercusramuli
GTCAATGACACTTCTACCAAAACAAAAACAAAAAAAGAATTGAAACCGGCCGAACGAGAGCTCCACACGGTGACGAGTCCTAAAACTTTTTGATCAAGGTGGTATTTGTGTTTTACCAATACGAACAAGTAAAAATACGAAGTTACCGGCAACTTCGGCTCAGTTTGGACTCCTACCCCTGCATGTGAACGTGTAAGTTGGACATTCAATTGTTTCAAATTTGGGATCTGAAGACATACCCAAGCCATCTGAAAAAATCTGGCATAGGAAAAAAAAACTGATCTGGAAGAAGTGCGAACAGATCCAGAACTTAAACATCTCATTTCTTCAGAGGGTCGGAAAAATTGACCAGCTGCTGTATTCCAAGCCAAACACGTAATTACGTGATCGGTTTTTTATAACCTTATTCCTTTCGAGTAAGAAATACAGATTACCAGAGATTCCGCTTCAAATAAAATTTTTGAAAAGTTATTGCACTTTTCCTATTTTGGACATTTTCCGAGAATTCGAGAATTCAAATTTAATAACTTTCCACGTTTCTGGATTAGGAGCGCAGGGCTAATTCTTTCGGTGGAGGGGGTGAGAAAAGCTATGATCATCAACAATGGTTGACGGGGATGGTACAAAATAGCCCGAAATTGGTAACGCAGTCTATGGAGCTTACTTATCACTGCTTGCTTCATAATATCACACTAGGGGTTCAGGATAAAGCAAAATTCAGTTTTCTGCTCTAACAAGAAAATAATACTCTGTTTCTTCTTGCAGATTTAAGTTTACAGTTCGGCCGTTCACCTAATAGCGACCCTCTTCCTGGTGTTTCGCGCCGCTCACCATCGGATTCACCCGTCAGGTCTCCTTCTTCTGTCGAGGGTCCTCTTCGCGCCAGATCTAGGTCCCCACCTGCCAGATATCTACCTAACAGCTCTCCTCCTGCCAGGCATCCTTCTTTACTCATACTTGGATTTGAACTTGAAGAAATGGGACTTATTCGACTTATTCCCCACAAAAATCCGGATCGTCGATTCGAAATTCACAGTTACACTTTTCCTGCTGACAAACCAATTGGATTGAAAGGAAGAGGAGTATTTGACTTTAGGCCGATGCCAAACGAAGAACAAAGAGTATTAACAACATCCACTGGAGACGTCGTTGCAATAATGGATACTAATTTATTCCTTCGTGGAATATACCTTCGAGAATCAAAGAAGCGGGCGGGAGTGAACATGAGAAGCGACGCGGTGTTTGAATTGAGCCGAGAACTAGTCAAAGAAACTCCATTAGGCCACAAGCGCCCAATCCGAAGGAATTTTCAAGTGCTACGTTTGAATCACGTGTAAAGAACAATTCTATACACCGTTAATTATTTCAAATATTTTGTTGATATTTTTACGTATTTCTAGAGGCTTGGGACATCCTTATAGATAATTACAATTTTAGTTTTTTTGAAGGTTTTTTTAGGGTTATAATCGTTTAGACTCAGTGATTCTGACTTTTTGAATTAAAAATAACTAATTTGATAATTACAAATTTTTCTACGTCAATTTTAATTCTCTGCATCCGTCAACTGTCTTATGATTCCTCCGAAACTGCACAGGACTCCAAGATCAGGGCTGCAATTATAAGGAATTATAGCTGTCTAGCCCCACACTCTGGAAGAATAAAGGTTCGTAGTTTTTGAATCTGGTTACCCTAACACAGGCTCCAGATATTTTGAGTTCTTCAGAGTACGCTTTTCAGGCTCCTGAATCTCTTTTGATCTCTTGGGCACGCTTTACAGGCTCCAAAACCGTTTTTTCATTTTCTTGTTTTATCTTGAGTACGCTGCTACAGGCTCCAGACATTTCTCTATATGTGATCTTTTTCTGGGTACGCTGCTTCATGCTCCCGACTTGTTATTTTTTCGTTAATTTATTCTGGGCACGGTTTTACAGGTTCCAGACTTATTATATTTTTGTTGATTTATTCTGGGCACGCTTTCACAGCCTCCAGACTGTTAGAAATCTTCCGCAAAACAAGCTGAAATGATGGGCTCTGAAAAATGGATTAACTCTCAATGCTAATCAAAAAATGTAATCATCATAAAGTCTTCAACATCACCTTGTTCTGTTTTTGAAATCAGATTCTTTTTTCTCAAAATGAGAATACTTCAAGTGTGAAACTATAACATGAACATAGCTGCATTCTCATTTTCCGGTCTCATTTTTCTTGCAACTCAAAACAACAGCGAATCTCTGTACTTTCAAGGATCAGCGTCTTTCTGTGTTCACTCGAATTCTGATCTTTGAAATTCTCACCCTTCCGATTTTCAATGACAGTTGTTTGCTGTATTATGACATTAGTAATGATCTTGATTTGGAATTCTTGCATGTGCTCAATGCGTGCATTACATTTATTTGCAATATTCCTAAAAGTGAACACATAATATAATGTAGAGGAAAGGCTGTATTTTGTAACATAGCCAAGAGAAGAATTCCTTCCTGCGAACAAAATTTAAATTTAAATGACTCTAATGAAATGTAAATATCTCAGAATGACACCCCTGACACGCTTAATTAATGATAAGGACTCAAGGATATATGTATTATATAATCCAATGGAGCATCAAAAAGTTCCTTAGTTACATTGCTAATACAATTCTTTATTAACACATTATTCAGTTTTTCCTATATTGAGAAAATATGAAGATTGTTCATACTCTTGTCATACACTTGGTCGTTATCCTCAATTCTATTGGTAAATATAATAATATGATATGCATATAATTTCCAGAATTCCTTTCTAACCTAAGCAAAAATCAAAATTTGTGAGATTTAATCTGCAATCTGTTCCGGGGGAATCAAGAACGTACGCGTAATCAAAAATGGAATTTTAAAAGCGCCCCTACTGATAGAGAAAATTTATATGAGTTTTGAAAGCAGAAAGTACTTTGAGTTTAAGTGGAAACAAAATTTTGCTCATCGGACAACTCTGCACATGCCACGTGTGTACGCGCACATATGGTACATGCAAAGACGTGCCCTTTACACCCGAAACAATCTGCCCCATGAAAAAAAAAACTGATCCGGAAGGATTGCAAACAGATCCAGAATTTGAGGATCTAATTTTTTTCAGAGAGTCGGAAAAATTGACCAGCTGGTGTACTCCACGGTCAAATCTCACAATTACATCATCGATTTTTCTAAACCGACTCGGAACAAAATATTTTGACTGTTCTGTCAGAATAAGCGTGAAACCTGTCTTTAGCCAAAGGCTATATTACTTACAGAGAAGAGGGTAATAAAAAACTGTGGTCATCAACGAGGGTGAGGGAGGTGGTTAAAAAAAGCCCAAAATTTGGAACTTAGTTTATGGACCTTACCTATCACTGCTTGCTTCACAATATTGCCACAAGGGGCTTATGATAAACCCATATACGATTTTCTTTTTTACGAAAAAATCAATACTGCGTTTCTGGTTGCAGAGTTAAGTTCACAGTTTGACTGTTTACCTAATGGTGATCCTCTTCCTGGTGTTCCTCGTCGCGCAACTTCTTATTATCCAGTCAGGTCTCCTTCTCCTGCCGAGCCTCCTCCTCGGATCAAGTCCAGGTCTTCTCCTGTCAGGTCTCTTCCAGCCAGGCGTCCTTCTTTACTGATACTTGGATTTGCACCTGAACAAATTGGACTTATTCGGCTTATTCCCATCACCAATCCGCACCGTCAGTTTGAAATTCACAGATACACTTTTCCTGTCAATAAACATATTGGATTGAAGGGAAGAGGAGTATTTGACTTCAGGCCCATGCCAACCAAAGAACAAAAAGTATTAACAACATCCACTGGTGACGTCATTGCAATAATGGAAACCAATTCATTTCTGCGTGGAATATATCATAAAAAATCAAACAAGCGAGCTGGTATGAATATAAGAAGCAGCGCAGTGTTTGAATTAAGCCCAGAATTAGTCGAGGAAACTCCATTAGGCCACGGACGCCCAATCCGGAAGAATTTTCAAGTGCTACGTTTGAACCACGTGTAAAAATTAAACTGTCTGAGTGACGACTTAACCATTTTGTTGAAATAGTGAATCTTCTTCAATAAATTGCTCCAACAATAAGTTTAACTATTCCATTTCTGGTTGAAAACTGATCTCTGTTAGTTTCATATTCAACTTGTTGGCTAATAATACAACTGCTTCGTTTAAATTTGCATGGCTTCATTGAGAATTTACCTATTTTGTTGGAAGTTCCTCTTTTTCATTTCCTCCTAGAGGAAGCTTTGTAACGTAATGAATGTACAAAGTTTTGTTTCTGTGTGTTCCACACAATACACAATTGTGTATTGTTCTCAACAGCTTAACCAATTAAATGTTGAAAACTAGGAATTTCATTCAATTTGCCGAGAAAAAAAAATTTCTGAAAAAGCTTAAACTATGAACGAAAGCCTATTGTCTTTAATATTTCGTTTGAATGCTCTTTTCTTCTGCCGAAAAATCAACCAGCTAATATACAAATATATCCCTGAATATATTCAATTTCTCTTTTCTTATGCATTCATGCGAAGCGTGTATATCTAGGATATTCACCAATTATCGGAGAAAATTGGTTTTGTATTATCTGGAGTAAGAGAAATTGGTGTTGCATATTGATCTCCAAATCGGACAAGAATGTGCTAACATTGGCCTGACAATCCTTCTCCTTATCAGGATTTGATACAACAATAATTTTTGCAAATTTTTAAAGTTGATGAAAGCAACCCAAAATATTTGGCGTTTATGTTCATATTGTTGGAATTTGTGATCTACGTCGGTTTTCATCAAATCTACTAATTAAGGGTGCATCATTAAATTAGGGGCCCACTTTCTAGTCGACTTTTAGCACTTCTTTGCTTTTTCACCTTTTCTCAAACTTCATAGTTGCCTTCAGATTGAAATTTCGGAAGTATTCTTCTATATCTGCCGGAGTAACATTAGAAAGAATTTCTTTGATCACTATTTTGAGCTGATTTTGATCCTCCTGAGTATGAGTATGATGGTCAACATTATATTTTTTTCCTTTTGTAGAACAATATCGTA
The DNA here is from genome assembly GCA_932178445.1 of Andricus quercusramuli. Taxonomy (NCBI): domain Eukaryota; kingdom Metazoa; phylum Arthropoda; class Insecta; order Hymenoptera; family Cynipidae; genus Andricus; species Andricus quercusramuli. Next base: position 5,053 of record CAKNXH010086399.1, read on the forward strand.
GCCTTCCTTTCACTTTGTCTTTATCATCATACGATTTTGCATGTAGTGTAGATCCACGTCTTTTATTTTGGCTTTGATTCCATTCAACATCTGACAATGATTTGTCACGTATGGCTACAAACAGCTATAGGCAGAATGTTCAGTTTTCAAATAGATGTCACACCAGCTTATTTAGCTTCATTTTTAATTTCATCTTCAGAAGGATCTTCATTCGACAGAACTTCGTACGGGTTTGTCGTTTCAACAATGTAACCACTTGTAACCCATTGATTCATCCATTCCTTTCAACAAACATCCGTTATAGTCACAAGGACTGTTACGAGACTGAGGTTGCACATAAATTGATGAAATTTGGAGAGCCTATTTTCATTACTAAAATCACAAAACTGAATGAAGGTTTCCTAAAAATGCTTGTCATCTGATTAAGTTATTCATCGGGGAAAGAGGAAAGTGAAATAGAAATACGATCGTCAACGAGGGGGGAAGGGAAGTCAAAGACAGCTCAAAATTGGAAACGCAGTTTATGGACTTCTTATTATTCAGGCAATCAATCACAGAAAGTGACTACTAGCAAGGACGAGTCATCGCATTATGCTGGGGTGATAATTGTAGCTCCTCAGGGTTCCACCTTTGTCCCCAACATTTTCAACCTTTGTAATAGTGATCTTCAAGCTAAACTTGAAAATGAATAAAGCTCATCAGTAACATTACAAATAATAAACCCATTGGTAACCCATAACCCATTGGTAACCTATAACCCATTGGTAGTTCCTGATTAGAATTTAGATAATTTCCTTCATCGTTTGTTTGTTCTTAAATACCGCATCTGCGATTCCGGACTACTAGCTTTATATAATATTTTTTCCTTCTTTATTTATCCTACACAACACTATAGTACTAATTCTACCCCGAATTTCACAATAATCCATTCATGGCTCTAATTATATATTTGCTTATGTATAATCTGTTTCCTAGTAGGCTAATTAGCTCCAAGAACTTTCTGAAAATAAATACCAAAAAATACGTTTTAACAGATTAGGTAACCAGATTTTTTCCCTGAAAGTGACTCTAATAAAATGTACATATTTCAGACAGATAAGCTTGAAGTATCTTATATAATATATATATATATATATATGTATAGGCTGTACGTTGTCACCTCCGTGTAGTTCACCCTACCTTGTCGCCTCCTCTATTTTCCGTGAATATATTCAAAATTTATATGCATATATACGTTAAGGGGGGTCCTCTGATCAGATTTCTCAAAAGAGGGGTAACAATTTTTCATTTTTAAATTTATATATATTTGTGGTACTGGATGTACGTAGTGACCTCCTCTATATATAAGGAAGCGCGTTAGACAGTGTACGTACTCACCTCAAGCGGTGTTGCCACGTCTGGGAGGTAGGATTCTTACCTGGCGTCCATGTCTCCCAGGTTTCTATGTCATCTGACAATCAAGTCTTAATGAGAGAAATAAGATAATTCGAAATATCATTAGTGCAGGTCCCGGACTTGAGTTAAAAGGGGACTAAAGCATAATCACCTTGATTGAATATTGCATATAGGTAAAAATATTTATTTTAGAAGAAATCATTTCAAAAATTGTTATTTATTATAATGTATCGCTTCAGAGATATCTTCGTAAAATCGTTTTTGGCGCTAATTTTCATTTTCCTTCGGTTTTTGAAATGCTAATTGCTTCTAAAACATGAAATACAACTTTATTATGACAACTCGATGTTTAAATAAATTGTTCAAGCAATTTATTATTGTTTTTAGTAATTTTTTCTGAGAATAGAATTAGAAATTCACAGTTTTCTAAGAAAAATTGCACGTTCTGTCCAATTCAGAGAGCGAGGTGAAATCTAATTAATGTTAACAAAAACAAGCGTTTAACAAATTTGTTATTATTGTTAAAAATATTCTCTCTGAATAATTCTAGAAATTGTGGTTTTTTCTCAAATTTTCAACTTTTCGTCCACTTTTCACTTGAAGTAAGTTCAGATTTATTTTCATTCAGCAAAAATAATTGTTTAAACAAGTTATTATTGTTATTAGCTATCTTTTCGTAGATAAGTGCTAGAAAGTTGCAGTTTTTTCTGAAATTTTTTACTTTTTGTCCCATTATTAATTAAAGTGAAGTGATAATTAATTTAATCTGACAAAAATAATTAATCGAACAATTTATAATTATTGCTAATAATATTCTCTTTGCCTAATGGTAGAAAGTCCACTTCACACTCACTGAGGTAATAATTGATGCAAGTTAACAAACACACTGTTAATAAGGAAAACTTTATCATGCTAGTGAGTTGTGTTTTTTCTGAAATATTTAGTTTTGCGTAGCTGAATCGAGTTGAAACTCAACACTCCTCTTCACAAATAGCTATAGAAAACGAATAAAGTATTCAATAATATTGGTTTGGTAGTAACCAAAAGCAAACTCCGTTCTTAGACTGTTGTCGATCAGATCCGAGTAATCAAATCCGGCAATATATATAATCCCTAGGCATTATATATAATGCCCAAAAGAGGCCAGGCAATTAGTATATAATACTCTCTAGTATACACATTGCCTAGGGATTATATGTAACACCTAGAAGAAACCAGGCAAAGGGTATAATAAATATTCTCCATTATTTGATAAATTTCTACTTTTTGAAACTTTCATTACTTTGGGGATTTCAAAGATATTAAAATGTATTTTTTTCTTAATTATTCATAATAAGACTTCGTTTTGAAATATATATTTCTTCTAACAAGTATTTTTATTTAAATTTGTATTTTCCGAAAACAAACGTTTAAACTCAATTCTTGAAAACATTCACTTTTGATTTTCTTCAAATTCTTTTTTAAATATAGTTTACAATGAGCTTTAGAAGCCCTGTAAATTTAAAAATAGTATCTCCCTTAGTTTTCGAGAAATAATTAAATATGTATGGGAAGTTTCTTAACATTTTGATTTTTCTGAATGCCAATTAAAACTTATTTCTTATGGCGTTTTCTTGTAGCGCTAATTATGATTTTTTGTCGTTAAAAAAAAAATACAAATAGTATATTATACATAAAATACTAGTTTCTATTGACAGAGAGATGTTTATATGAATCATTGAAACAATTTATTATAGTTTTTAGCAAATTTTCACTCAGAATAGAGTTCGAAAGTCGCGATTTACCGAATTTTTGAACTTATTTTGAACTTTTCAATTAGTTAATTCAAGTTGACATACATAATTGTTTAAGCAATTAAGTATCATTTCAAGTAATAGTGTCTTTGAATAATGCTGAAAAGTTGCGGTTATTTTCTTAAATATTCAATATTTTGTCCACCCTTCAATTAGAGTGAGGTAATAATTCAAGTTTCAACTTGATTCATCTAATATTAAAGATTCTGAATAAAATGTACAAAAATGTCTTTTTTTTATAAATACGTGTCAAACTTCACGATTTGACATTTCACAAATTACCCAGGCATTGTAAGTAAAGTCAGACCTAACTCATCTCTCTAAATATGAATTAGTGAAAATTTCACTAGTTGAATTAGTAAATGTATGGTTCACTAATCAAATAGTAATATTTTGATGTTTTACTTTTGAAATAGTAAATATTTTACTAATAAATTATTAAAAGTTTGACTAATCTCAATTAGTAAACATGGTTCACTATTATTTAGTAGCTTCGCTTCACTAAGTCATTAGTAACTTAGCGCGATCACTAACGAATTAGTGAACTGCAACGATGTCGACCAATCTGAAGTCATATCCTCATTTCACATTGCGTGCCACTTGATGCCACATTGCCACGCTATTTGAGGTTCGCATGGTCTTACCGTGAAGTTAGAAAAAGTGTTCAATTGTATAGATCATAATTTTGTTAATAAAAGGATTTATACTGCTGGTATTGTGTAAGTACAAAGATCAAACATATGTTAATCTGATGATTAAATTGTATGATATTATAATATCACATTATAATTATTATTATAAGTTTAATTTATAATTTATCTTTGAGGTTAGCTTTATCAAAACAAAACTATTAATTCCAATGATTCCAATGATACAAGAAAACATCCGGAATACACAGGATGTGTTATAATAATAATTTATTTTATTTTAGTTATTATTAGGTGGATCATTGTCGCATTCCAGCGAAAATGTCCAAATGCTTTGATGAGGCTGAAAAGCTCACCGCACAAGAGTTGGCGAAAACGTCTAAATGCTGCTTCAACTTACTCTAATTTTTTCTAAGAATAATAGGTGTTCAATTATTATTTATACGTAATTTTCAAAATTTAATTTTTTTGTTCAGTTTTGAATACCTGATTTATAATTACTGATTTCAAATTAACAGGCTGATATTTCTTAATATAAAGTAAGGTAAATATCCCAGTAATCGTGAAACTTGGTTATAGTTTGAATATATTGTTACAAAAATGTGTTAGAAGTAACATTTAATGATAAAACTCACTTATTTTTAGCATTTTATAATGGCAAATAGAAATGAAATTCATTCAGATGAAATAAAAAGCAAGAAAATTGGCATCACGATTACTGGGACTAAGCTAACGATTACTGGGACGTTTACCTTAATAGTTCTTTATCTTAATTATAAAACTCGAAATTCAATTGTGTAAAAATGGAGTCTTTTAGACTGAAACAATATTTAAAATTTAATTAAAGCTTTCAATTATGAATATATTATTTTGAAGTTATTTTGAAATTGAAAATAGACAGTATATAAAGTTTCAATAGGGTGTTTACATTTGTTCAAGTAATACTACTTTCCAATTGAAACAGTTTAATTTTTAAAGCAAAAATCTGGAAATTCTGAAATTGAGAACTGATTTCCAATCTGATTATAAAATCAATTATCATTCACTTTTTAATCCTTAAAGTACAGTTCAATTTTAAAAATCATTAATTTAATTTATATTCACAGTTGATCAACTAAAAATGTGTTTTTATCCAAAACCATAAATTTCAAACGCTTCTAATTTCTAATTGCTGAAGTATGTAAAAGTGCATTTAAAAATTCTTCAAATTAAAATGTACGCTTGAAAATTAAAATCTTGAATGGGAAATTTTCAAAGTGGAAGATTTTCGAATTAACGATTCTAAACTGAATGATATCATAATTGCAAAATAGAACAATTTATCTAATTATTTAAGAAGGGTTGAAATACAGGTTGGAAAGACTTTTCTTGAATTTAAAAAATTCCTGGTCAAAAAATATTATATTAAAGTTCTATTTAAGTATGGCCAGTAGACAAACAGGAATTCAAGATCAATTCATTTATTTACTACCACCTGGCCAAAAACACAACATCATTGAATATCTATGTACTTGTTTGTTTCAAATATTCTGTTTTATTGTCAATAAAACTTACATGAATTTATAACAGTGCATGTTATTTGTATTCTACCATTTTTATAATCTCCTTTCAATTTACATTTATTTTGAAAAAAATAATTTTTTCAATGAACAATTAGTGCATTTTCACTGTATAATTAGTGACTTTTCACTCTTCAATTAGTAAACACTGCAATGGCAGGGATTACTAATTGCTTAGTGGAATTTCACTTATGTCATAAGTGGACAATTTCCACTAATCAAATTAGTAGTTTTCTACTAATCGTGAGTGGCCGACTTCGCTCTAATTGAATTAGTGAAATTTCACTATCAATTAGTGAAATTTCACTAATTCATATTTAGAGAGGCAGGTAATTAGTATATACTATTCCAATGACAATGTAGTTAAATTGATATTTCTAATTTATTCTAAATTAGTCTTAAATTGGTATGTAATTTTGTGTTTTTTTTTGCAAATACTTAGTAAAAATTATGAAACTGCATTTAAGAGAGAAAATTGTTTCAATGATCTGAGCAGTTGCTGGTTATTTGTAAAGTATCATTGGGAAGATTCATTGGCAAAACATGACTGTACTATGATTTGTCTATGAGAATTGTTTAAAAGATTGTTAAATCGCATCGATTTTGTATTAGTCTTATTCCAACATTAATTTTTGTCATATTTTATATCCAACCTGTAGATTCTAATAAGCTGAACGTCTCAAAAAATTATATTTATTAATTAATTTGCTATTGATTCCATAAATTCCCAATTATTTTGTCACTATTTTGTTTGAAACAATTGCTGTTTCTTCAAACAATTGAAAAACTAAAACATTATGATTTTTCGGGATGAATCATACAGTTGATAAATTTCAATAATAATATTTCTAACGTAACATATTTGTAAATTATTTGAAAACATTTTTTTCTCTCAACAATTTTTCCCCCGTCAATTGTGAAACATTTTTTTCTCCAGTTAATGACACAATCAACAAATGATAAGAGTAATATTTTTTCTTTAGGATATTTCTCAATTATTTGAATAATTCAACCAAAAAATGTAACTAAACAATTTTTTCATCCTATAAATCGTGAAAAGTTATCGTCTTCTGAAATAAATGTCGCAGATGATTAAAGTTAAGAGTAAAATTGTTTGTCGAAGACAGTTATCAACATTATTTACATAAAACTGACATTTTGCATTTTGTGGGACATTTCAGGGCACAATACAAGGGGGCTGGGGGCGTCAAAGTCAAAAGTTATTGAGTGTAAATTATTCCTTGAACATTCCTCAACAGCCGATCAAACTTTAATTCACAAAAAGTTAATAAAATGTTCTTCTTCTTTTCATTTTTCTGAAAACCAAACTTTTTCATTTAAAACCCCATAGAAATTTTAAAAGTGCGGGGCACTAGTTATTGTTGACCGATTTGAAATAATATGTAATTCATTTTTCTCTAAATCGTACCAATTTGGGAAGGGGGGGGGGGGGGGGAAGATCGACCTCCAAAAATCCAAATTCAAATTTTTACAGGTTTTAATTTGGGCCACCCTATTCTTGCACCTATACGAGATCTTGTTTATAAATCTGAAAATCCTTAAACATGGCACTTCTGAAAATAAAAAAAAAACTTTGTTGTTGAATGAAGAATGGTTAAAATAATTTTTGAGAAGTTGCTTGTCACGAATCTCATTGAAATTTAATCAGCTCTTGTTTTGAAAGAAAAATTCAAAATCTGATAAAAATTGTAATTTAAAAACTGATTATACTATTGACGGTTTTTCTAAGACAATGAATGAAATGAATGAAATTCAGCAAGAAAAAGAGGTGTCATTGAGGACAGTGGCTACGCAGCAATCCCTTGGAATGGGGCAAGCGTTTTTAAAATGTTCCTGCAAAAAAAAGTTTCGAACCAATAAGTATTTATGTGTAAAAAACAAAGTCCAGTTCAAAGTTCAATTTCTCATGCCCTTCTTCCACTACATCATTATATTCAAAATTAAGATTATATACTTTTCCTATCTCGGACCGGGCATTATATATATTGCCTAGGCAAAGTATGTAATAAGTATTCGATTACATACTTTGCCTAAAGTGGTCAGGCATTATATATAATGCCTAGGGATTATATGTAATGCCTGGATTGTATACTTTGCCCGTAACATATATATTGATTTTAAAAATTGGAATGTCTTTACTGGCAATTTTATCTTGATGACTACGAAAAAATTGACGTTACGTCAGTTTATTATTAATGTTTTTCCGACAATTACTCGACTTTACCCAGGCGGAAATATTATATATAGTTTACATATAGTGTGAAGTATTATATATAATATTCATTTGTTTTATATAAAAAATGTATAAAACGAACGAATATTATATATAATATTTCTGCCTGGACAGGTAATGTTTTTAGTTTCCACCAAAGCATACGTATTTATTCATTGTTGTTGTTTCAACTTCCTTTATAAAACTTTTGTTTCAATTTATTAAATTTCATAACATTATTTTGTTCAGATCTTGAGAATGTCTCGAAGCCGAGCCGAAACGTTGATCATATTCAAATGTTGACACCATAATTGAAATGTGTTGTTTTTTATAAGACTGTAAAGACCAAAAATTTGATTACTTGGATTTAAATAAAAGATTACTTACCAGATATCACCCCCTGAGTCTGTTTATACAGGGTCCCAAAAAACCCCCCTAAGTGAAAAAATGGGTTTTGCGATTTTTTTACGCTAATTGTGATTTTTTTGGATGTTTAGAATGCAAATTTTATCTGATACTTAACTGTTACTGTAAGTGTAATGCATAACGAACATAACTGTTTGATCAATTTATTAATATTGTTTGAAAGAAAAATCAAAACAATTGAAACAAAAACAAACGAAATAATTATTATTAAAAAATTCTAGAAAATTGCAGTTTGTTTTTCATTCTCAACTTTGCGTTCAATTTTCAATTGAAGTGTGTTAAATAAATAATGAAAGTTGATGCGATTATTTGTTCGAGCAAATTAGTATGATTAAATATTAAATTATTCTAAAGTTTGATCATTTTCCCTTTAAATTGTCTATCAATTGTCTTTCAATACAATTCTACCCCGTGGCCGCCCGGAATCTACTCAAACGATAAATTTGTCTTTTATTTTACACCAAATTATACTAAATCTCCTGAAGCAAAATTTTCAATAGATTTCAATAATTTGAAGTGATTACAAAGGATTTTTGTAAATTTTAGGGTATTGTGAATCATTTCAAAGATCGATCAGGAGATTATGAAAAGATTAAAAAAAAAAGAAATCCAAGGGATTTAAAAGGGTCTCAAGGTTTCGAAACATCTTAGGGCATTTTTAATAGATTTCAATAATTTGAAGTGGGTCCAAAAGGACCAAAAAGAAATTTAGAGATTTTTAAGGATTTGGAATATTTCTAGGCATTTTAAATAAATTCCAATAATTTTTAGTGATTCTAAAAGGATTTTGAAAATTTAAGGGTATTTTCGATAATTTCAAGGAGTTCCCTTACACTATGTCTCTAATATATACTAACGATTTCATACAACAATTTTAAATCGCGTATTGTTAAAAAAAAAAAGAAAAAAAGAGTTATTGGCTCTTGTTTTAGAGGTAGGCCGGCAATCTGCAGATGGGAACATATGAACTCCTACCTAATACAATGCTGCTGAAGGCTGGTGACCTTCTCAGCAAAAATCACCAACCCATTAAGACTCTCGGTTTTCTTTCTCATGTCCTTTCCCCCCCCCCCCCCCTCCCCAGTAACAGAAGTTTTGGTGGGACTGACGTTACAGCTTGACTCCACCACACGACAAATCACTGCTTAATTCGGACATGATTTCGACTCGCAAAACAAATCTCCCGCATACAGGTGATATTTGGGAGTACAATGTAAACATGAATAATACAAATAATAAAGTAGCCTCGGAATGGATAAACTTGGATTGATGAAAAGCATGCACACGGAAAACGCAAAGGTCGAGTTTCGGGCGATGAATGGAGACTGGGTGTTTGGAATGCTAGAGGAGTGAATGACCTTAAAATAAGGGAACTACAAGATACTATGCACATAAGGAAACTAGATATTCTTTGTGTACCCGAGACGAAGAAAAAGGGTTGCGAAAGTAGAAACATAGAAAATGGGGTGTTGGAAGGCGGTTTTGAAATATGGTCAGGAGTAGATAGTGAATCACATCGTAGTCAAGGGGTTTGTTTAATTATGAATAAAAAAGCAAAACAGCATCTCAAAGATCAAGGATATGTATCGCCCAGATTGCTGTGGGTTAGAATGAAGGTAGAAATAAGAAGATTATTTATCATAGCGTGCTACGCACCAGTTGATAGCGATTCGAGGGAAGTCAAGGACGCCTTCTGGGACACTTTAAATGATACAATAAGTATTTGCGATCAAGGTGAAAGAATAATTCTGCTAGGAGATATGAACGGATGGGTCGGTGTCCAACGTCAGGATACAGATACAGAAAGGGTGCTAGACAATTTTGGAGATCCAACAAGAAAAAATTTTAACGGGGAAAAGTTAGTTAGCTTATGCTTAGAAAAGGCCCTATTTATTACAAATACTTAGTTTAGACATAAAGTGATCCACATGTACACCTGGCGCAAGGGAAATAGCCACAGTATGATTGACTTTGTTATTGCGGATGAAAGATTAAGAGAACTAGTTAAAGATACAAGAGTCATGAGGGGTTCCGAATGCAATACTGATCATTACCTTTTAGTCTGCAAAATAAACTTAGGGCGGGGATGGAGAACAAGGAAAACAAAGAAAACGAAACAAACACGAATAAAAATTGAAAATTTACAGAGACCAGAAGTGTGAATAGAGTTTCAAAACAGGTTAACTGAACGCATAGATAGGGCAACGTGGGAAGCGCTTATAAGCAGTAAAGATATAGAGGGCGCGTGGACTTTATTACGGGATATCATTGTTAAAACTGCGACCGAAATATGTGGTACGGCGTTTGTAGGAAGAAAATCTGGTGATGCATGGTGGAATGAGGAAATTGCGGCAGCCCAAAAAGAAAAGAAAAAAGCGCGCAATAGAACGCTGAACATGACAGGTCTTAGCGATGAGGAGAAAACTAGACTTAAAAATGATTACAGACACAAAAATAGGAAAGTTAAACGACTAGTCAAAGAGAGTAAAGAGAAAATCAGAACAGAAGAAGAGAACAAAATAAAAAACTGCTTTGAAGGAATTATGAAACAATTATATATACAGTTGAAGGAAAGTAAAAGTACAGAGTTTTTCAGCATGAGAAACAGCAAAAGTGAAATGCTATATGATATAAACGGAATAGTAAACGCTTTAAAAGACTCTTTTAAAGAACTATTAGAAGGTGAAGATATAGGACAACAAAACTGCGACATAGAACATAATACATTAGAAAACCCAATTGAAAAAGTCTGTGTCACTGAGATCAGAGATATAGTTAAGAACTTGAAAAAGGGTAAGGCTGCGGGTATAGACAGTATTAGAGCTGAAATGCTTAAATACGGTGGGGAGTACATACCTCACAGGTTGTGCGATTTAATAAATTTATGTCTCGAGACAGGAGAAGTCCCAGACGATTGGAGAAAGGCGATTATTGTACCAATATATAAAGGAAAGGGAGATAAAAGCAACTGCAGTAATTACAGAGGTATCAGCCTATTAAGTACCGTAAGTAAAATATACTCAAAAATACTTATTCGTGGGGTAATGGAAATCACAGAAGAGAAGATATGGGAAGTGCAAAGTGGATTTATGCCAGGAAGATCATGTACAGATCAGATATTTAGTTTAAGAAAGATCACAGAAAAAAGCTTGAAAGTAGGAAAGAAAGTTTTCTGTGCATTTATTGATCTAGAAAAAGCCTTTGACAAGGTAAATAGAAGTAAACTTTGGGAAGTCCTTAAAGAGTATGGAGTGAATGGAGGGCTCCTACAAGCAATAAAAACAATATATACAGGTAGTGAAGCGAGTGTAAGCGTAAATGGGAAACAGAGTGAATGGTTCGATATTATGCAAGGCGAGAAGCAAGGATGCGTTATATCCTCGTGGCTATTTATCATATTCATGGATAAGTGTCTAAGAACTGCCCTCTTCGACGAAGATGGTGTAGATCTCGAAACCGTCAAGGTACGTGGGTTAGCTTTCGCAGATGACAAAATTGTTATGGCAGAATCATTCGAGGACTTGCAAAGAATGCTGAATAAACTTAATACAAGCACGAAGAACATGGGCCTCAAAATCAACGTAAATAAAACAAAACTCATGGTGTTTGACGGAAAAGGTGAGAAAGAATGTGCAACATTCTCCTAAATGATGAGATTTTAGAACAAGTTGACAAGTACGTATATCTGGGTAGCCTATTCACTAGCGACGGAAAAATATATGGGATGTTAGATAGGCGCATAAATAAGGGTAAGCAGGTTATCGGTAGAGTCCATCCTCACAAATAAAAACATATAAAAAAAAGCTAAAATGGCTATACATAACTCTATTTTCGTACCGACTGTACTATACGGTAGCGAGACATGGACCTGTCAAGAAAAGGACAGGAGTAAAATCAACGCGATCGGCATGAAACCTCTGCGCATAATATGCGGGAAAACACTGATGGACAAAGTACGGAACGAGACAATTCTCAAAGAATGTGATACAGGAGAGACACTAGTTCACATATGGCAAAGAAATGAGCTAAGGTGGTTCGGACATCTTGAAAGAATGGAAGATGAACGACTGGCCAAGCAAGTGTATAAAGGTAAAGTAAATGGTAGAATGCCCAGAGGCAGACCGCCGAAAGAATGGTTAGAATCTGTAAATAAGACATTAACCCGAAGAGACATAAGAAGCCATAGAAACACAAGAGCTTGCATGAAAAAATGCATGGACGTGAAAGAAGCTAGAGTAGTATGCCAGGACAGAAACACAGAGAAAACAGAAGATAAACTTTACATCGATTTCCGACGAAAGTTTCGCTGCAACAAAAATTAACCTTGTCGAATAAACTTTACATGAAATTAAGATAATTCCGTGTTTCCAAACCATCTCGGAATAATTTGTCAGTTGTTTGTCAGTAAAAAAGCTTCTTCTGCTATGTAGTTCACAGCAGTGCAAAGAACAGTGTGAAGTATGGATGTAATTGGTCTGGAAATCAGGATACGAGATTTTCAAAAACATTGAACTTATTACCATTCTATTTTAAAAATAATTGCACTTATCGCGGACGAATGCTTATATATTTTTGATGACTGGCAATAAACCACTCGACAACATTCGAAAAAGTCACGGTATTGCAGTTCAATATAGAAGCCTTTTTACGAAGTAAAATTTGTAAGCTTAAAGATGATTTCTGAACAACTGCAACTCCTATCGACCTTTTTTCATGCTTCAAATTATTATTATTTAATATTTCATTTTTTGAATAAGTTTTCGAACTCAGAATTTTTGTTACGTATGAGGGCTCCCTGAGTCGTAAAATTTTATTTTAAAAAGTTATTAAATAAATATTCATCAAGAATATTGACTGTAAACTGAAAATCTTGATTTTGTACTGTAGATAACATTTTATATTAAGATAATATTGATGAAAATTCGAGTATATTCTATCAGGTATTTCAGGTTAGGTAGGTGAAACCAAAGATGTCTGCAAGCTAAGGGATGAACAATAATAGCAATTGCATTGGGACAAAACTTTATTTTTTTTCAAAAGTCAGAAAAAAATGGTTTTTCACCAGGAGTGTATTTGTATATTAAGTTATAAAATCCATAAAAAAATGTGTAATGATTTTATTATTTAATAAAATATCTTTCTCGAAACGAAAAATAATATCCAAATACACTTATCTTGAAAAATCGGGAAGACTGAAAAATTCTCGAGACTGTAAAATTCCTGAATTAGAAAATCTCCGAATAATTGAATTCCCGAAAAGGAAAATTCCATAATAATAAAATTCCCTGACAGTTGATAATATTACCGAAATGAAAAACTCCCGAATGATGAAATTCCCGATAGTTTATGATATTACTGAATTGGAAAATTCCCGAGTAATAAAATTTCCGACATACAATTGCCGAATTCTAGAATATCCAAATAACTAGAAAATTCCCCAGTTATAAAATTCACGAATTTAGACGAAGGAAAAAATTTTTTCATGAATATTATTTATTTATTAAAAATGCAAAGATCAAATATTTTTTCAAAAAAATTGTAATGTTTAAAGTTTCTGAAATTACTGCGTGAATCTTAAACAACAATTATTGAAAACATATATATTATTGGATGAAAATTTTTGGACTGCAAAATTCTAGAAAATAAAATTCATGACTCTTTCAAATTCCCGATTTGGGAATTTCCCGAATAATACAATACAACAGCTTATGATGTGATCAAAATAGGAAATTCCCGACAGTTTATAGTAGTACCGAATTTGAAAAGTCCCCATAGAAAATTGCCGAATTATAAGATATCCGAACTGGAAAATTCCTGTATTATAAAACTCGTGAAACAATGAAAAAATGGGTTTCAATCAATAGTATTTATTAAAAATACAATCATCAAATAGTTGTATAAAAAAATATATTTTTTTTCTGATCAAAGATTCGAAAATTATTGTTTGAATACAAAATAAAAATTATTGAAAAAATATATTTTTGGGATGAAAATTTTTGGACGATTGAAAAATCCTAAAAAATAAAATTTCCGAATAATATAGTTCCAAATTGTTGCCAAATTATAAAATATACGAACTGGAAAATTCTTGCATTATAAAACTCCCAAAACAATAAAAAAAATTTTTTTCAATCAGTATTATTTATTTCCTAAAAATACAATAATCAAATATTTTTCTTCTTCAAAGTTTCTAAAATTATTGTATGATTTTAAAATAACAATATTTGAAGGCAATTTTCTGTCGGGAAGTTTTAAATTCGGTAATATTCTTTCGGGAATTTCATTATTCCGGAATTTTATTAATCAGAAATTTTATTACATATTCAAAAATTTTATTATTCGGGAATTTCCCAATTCGGGAATTTTAAAGAGTCGGGAATTTTATTTTCCGGGATTTTTCAGTCCTTCAAATTTTTTTTCAAATATTGTTACTTTGAATTCAAATACTTAGATCCGCCACTGAATGTTGCAACTTCAAATATAATTCGATTCCTACTTTTTATAAAAAGTACTAATTAACTAATTAGTTTTGTTCCTAACCTACAATACCGACTGTGGCAGGAAGTATATATGAAGTCTAATTATTTTAAAATAACAATTAGGTAAGTAGAAAGTTGTTCTAAATCCAGTGTTCTGATTTGTAGCTTTTCACGTATGCTCTGCCGTTTTTCCATTGCTGCGAAAGACGTAGCAGACGACTGCTTTTATTCCATCGTAAGATAAACTTTCGCCAAATAGCATGTAATCTTTAACAGCTGAACATTTTACATGCAAAGAAATTTAACTTCAGTTTTTTCTGTGAAAGTGTGGCGACAAATAGTTTGTAAACAGAGTTATAATAGAGTGAATGATGCCTGAAACAAAGACCTTTGATACTAATGGGCCCAAGTGGGGAACCATACATAACAATTTTTGTGAGGCTCCTCACTTGGGGTTATCGCTAGAGAGATTGATCAGCAACCTGGGTCGGAGCAGTGTTGCGCAGTGAACGTGTCATTTAAATAAATAACACGAAAACTCCAGATCAATCTAAAACATCCATACCTAACACCTATATACCAATATACCTCATACCCATATACCGATCAACCTCATACCTATATACCTACTTCACTACTTTCCAACCGAGCAAGTCACGCCCACCCCGAAACAGAAATGGCTTAATGGTATAATAATAATAATAATGATATTCAATTTGAATAATGCTAGGAAGTTGCGTTTTCTTCTGAAATTTACAACTATTAGCCTACTTTTCACATGGGGTGAGTTATTAATTAATTTCATTTAGTAATCTTTATTTTTTATTTGATTTTTCAGCTATGAAGAAATAATAAGTGAACCTCTACAGGAAAGAAACAATTTCAAGAAACAATTTGCATTGAAAAGGCCGCAAACAAATCATAATTAGCGCCAAAAACTAGCAAAACCCCAATTTTGTATAATGGGGTTTCTTCGGGACCCTATAAAACAGTCTTATGAGGGTGATATTTAAAAAGTCTGATTCTCTTCGTGTTATGTGGCTAATTGTTAAGAGAAATGTTGAGTTTCAAGTCGATTCGGCTAATATGAAGGATTCTGAATAAAATTTACAAAAACCTCTGTTTTCATGGAAAATACTTGTGAAACTTCATGAAGCTTGGGCCACTTCTAAATATCGTTTTAAAACAATAGATTTATTATGGTGTGGATTCGAACAAATGTCCTGGCGTTATTAATGGAAATTCAAAAAAAAAATCCAATGCATTTTTGGAACACCCTTTATGAAAATTTTTTTGTTCTATTTATTTAACAATAGTTTCTAGAGCTGAATAGCCCTATAAGGAACAGGTGATATATATTACAACTGGAGTATGTCGGCGATCGAATTGACGATTGAAATCGAAAATAGGTATTAACAAGATTAAAGAGATAAACTATATACATATAATTAGATGTAGGCTATTAATAGGAGGATACTATAAATATACAGACGCAAATATACATACTTAAAAGTAAATAAATTCATGCACACACTCATATATATTGTAAATTTAAGGATTTCACTGTCACCAATGCGTAATGTCGAGGGTAAGATTTGATGTGTTAAATAAGTAACCAAGAAGGAGTTTTCTAAAGTGTACTCTTTAAAATTTGGCCCACAATGTTTCGTTTTTGGTCGAAGAATAAAAATATAATATACTAGAAACTATCGTTTTAGACAAGTGAAAAATTAATTGTTTATCAATTTGACAGTTACAAAAGTATATTCGTAAATGTATGTATACGGCCATTTCCGTGATACCTTCAACTTTTATGTCCTTGATTAATATCTTAGTTTCGAGGAACAAAATGTAACATGTAGAATATTGTTAAGCATAATAAAGTTTAAACTGGACACAAATTATGAAACCGCTGCAAATTATTCTTTATATAGTTCAATATATTCATTTTATCAACGCGAATGTATTTCATACTTAAAATATTGGTGCATTCCAAAAACTGAAATCTTGTTATCCTTCAAACGTTAAACAAATTGACAACTTTGTATATATGATAACTTCGTTTTGTCATTCAGGCCTGTTCAATTAAGAAAGTTTATCTCTGACAAAAGTTACAAAAATTCAGAAATGTGTTCATATCATAACTGCATTTGATCATGAAGTGCATATAAATGCAATAATCGATTCCCAATATGAAAAAATTACCGACAAATGAATAATTAGAAAATTCTCAGAGGTGAAAATTTGTGCATAGAGATAGCTATCGAAATTCTATGGAATTATATCAACTAACTACCAACTCTTGTTTACGATATTTCTATGTGTTGTTTTTTAAGATTAAGTGTTGAATCTTTGCCCGTATTTGCGCTACAGGTCTATCGATTCCTGTTTCTGTGATGAAAGTTTTCATTTCTTTGGAGGACGGATATTTTCGGTTTATGATAAATGCTCTGAAATGATTGTTCACCAATTCTAGTTCTGTTGTTGACCAACCTGAAAAGAAAGAAAAAAATTAGATACAAATTCATGCCTTGATGCAACTGTAGATGTATTGTTTAATAATACTTACTGCTTTTTTTAATTTTGGGTTTTTTCGAAACTGGGCTGTCAGGTCGATCGATATTCTCATAGAGTTCTAAGCTGAAGTCTGGAACGTGAATAATTTTCCGTTTTTATTTCATATTATTTATATCATAATATTATTATTCTAATTATTTCATTATCAATGTTTCTTATTATTGCACCAAGAAAGTTTCTATGATAAATTAAAATTTCTGACCACAACTTTACCTTCATGGCAATCATTAGCTTCCCTAGAAGACGCGCCGTCATTGGACATTACATTTTCATTTTCAGTTTGTGGTGCTAGGTCTTCTTCTGCTTGATCTACAACAAATATTACGGAATTAGCAATAGAAAGATTATAAGTTAGAATGAGTGTATTTAAAGTTTTACCTTCATTACTTTCTTCGGCGTACTCCAAATCTGCATCAAACTCGATTTCTGCTAAGGATTTGCCTTGGTATTCGATAGGCAATGATCCTCTTTCCATCATCAGAAGCAACTTTGACACTTTCGCCGTCTGGTATATGTCAATTGGCAACCTGAAAATAAAAGTAGACATGAAATCTATTCATCAATTGAAATTGATTACTTTGCATATAAAAGTAACTAAAGTATCGACTTACTCATAAAATTCAGCATGAGTTTTTTCTGAATGACCCATAAACTTCGAAAACTGTCTCAATTCATCTTTCGACATGTTTAAGATTTGAGCTACTGTCGCAATCTGCTTTCGCAGTTTATTGCTAGACATTGCTTCTGGGTATTGAAGCTGAATTCGTTGCGTTAAGAAGCGAATCGCGACATCTCCTTGCCCATATTTTATTCTACTGTTTGGTAGAGCGAAAACATATTCGTTGTCGGCGTCAATATATTTCTTTCTCTCTTCCAAAAGAATTGTCATCAGCCTCTGTAATAACGGTGGCACCAAAATAACCACAGGTCTGGTTCCTTTTCCACCATTCATTACTCTTTTATATTTTGTGGTCAAGATATTTTCAGCTTTTGTGAGCGCTTTCCGAAAATCTGGGAAATTTGAACTTTTTTCCGTTTTGTAGTTTTCGACTTTGAGGTATTGCACATCCCCTATTCGTCTTCTGTTGAAGAGGATAACAAGAGCTAATGTGCAATGTGCGAATGTCTTGTACGTGACAGCATCATCTAAACATTCGAGGAACTTATCCTCGCATTTTTTCGCAATTTGGAGTGTTTCGTCTCTAAACTTCTTGATGTCACTGACGAGTGGCACAAGTAACGGCTTGTTCCACCGTTTTTCCTGCAAATCTTTATTTGCCAGAGAAGAAACTTCTATATTCCAGGATGTTTCAATTAATATCTTGAAATTCTTTACATCCTCTAGCCATGCTTGCGATTCTTCTTTTGTTCTGCAAGTGTAACCGGTACTTTCTTTCAGAATTAATCGCATAAGAAGGTCACTTATATCTTTTAGATATGTGCCCATATGCATTGCAAGGCTAGGGGCATGGAAACTTTTTTTCAAAGGATCATATCCAGAAATTTGTCGGATGGCATTCAAGATGTTGTCCATATTCTTAGGTTTTATTATGTCTTTGAGGGGAATCGTATCGTCAACATCATTTACGATTTCGCGGTACGCAATTAGCAGCCTAGATAGTTCTCGCATCCTATTGCTACATGCATATTCCCTTCGTTCTCTCTTATGCTTTTTCAAATACATTTCCCCAAACTGTGCGATCAACAGATCTTTTTTTGCAACGAATGCAATTTTATCGCCTTTCATAATATTAAAAACCTGAAAATATACAATGCCTTCGTTTATAATAAATAATGTTATATAATTGTATGATACACGATTTAAAGGAGAAGGGTCAATTTTGGACAAAAAATTAGACAAATTTTGTTGGCGAAATAAACACTTAAACCTTGTATGCAAGAACGCTTCAAATTGAACTATCAATCGCTTGTATAGAATGGTGTTTACTTTTAAACCTGAGAAGCAGTTGAAATCATGCGCTATACAAAAAAGTAGTATCGTAAAGCATGGTGTTCGAAGGAAAAAGTGAGAAAACAATGTGCAATATTCTCCTAAATGATGAGAGATTAGAACAAGTCGACAAGTACATATATCTGGGTAGCCTATTCACTAGCGACGAGAAAATAGATGGGGAGTTAGATAGGCGCATAAGTGAGGGTAAGAAGGTTTTCCGTAGAACATGTCTATCGGCAGAATTAAAAATACATAAAAACAGCTGAAATGACCAAACATATTTGTATGTTTGTACCGACTATACTATACGGTAGAGAGACATGGACCGGTCAAGAATAGGACACGAATAAAATTAACCCGATTGGCATGAAACCTCTGCGCACAATATGCCGGCAAACACTGTAGGACAAAGTCGCCGAAAGAATCATTAGAATCTGTGAATGAGACATTAATCTGAAGAGACATAAGAATCCATAGAAACATGGGAGCTTGCATGAAAAAATTCATGGACGTGAAGGAAGCTAGAGTAATATGCCAGAACAGAAAAGTGTGGCAACAAATAGTATGTAAACAGAGCGACAATAGAGTGAGTGGCGCCTGAAACAAAGACCTTGGATACTAATGGGCTGAAGTGAGGTACCACACGTAAGAATTGAATAAATAAAACAAGAATTCTGGATTAATCTAGAAAATCTACACCCCCTACCTCACATTACTTCTTTCCTCATCGAGCAAGTGCCACCTACCCCGAAAGGGAAATGGCTTAATTGTATAGTAATAATATTGCACAAACCTGTTCTTTCACTTCCAATCTTGATAAAACATTGGTGGGGTCTACTGAGCAAGCTACTAATGTTTGCGAGTCCGTCAAATAACCACGGTGGTTCGACGGAAGTGATTCGCCTGTTTTGGACCCCCTTGTGCGGCACACTTCAGAGTGGCGTGTCAAGTAGCTTTTTTTAAATGTGGCTTTGCAGTAGATGCACGGAAGATAACCTTTAATTGTGGCATCACTCAATGTGCCATCAATTGATTGTCTCTTTGGCCTTACTTCTCCACTTATATACAGATCAAAATTTGTATTGTTTCTAAAAGACTCGAACGCCTTCCTTCGTTCGTTCGTATTTTTGGGGAATTGTAGGATGCTCTGTATTTGTTTTTCATCCACATGCAATCTTTGCATGTGCCTCACATAATTTTTTGATGAGATGTCCTTAGTACAAAATGGACACCATGCCCTCTTTTCTTCCTCTGTTTTCTCCTAAAATATAACTGACATTACAAAATATTCTTTTTTTTTTAAGTGTCCGATATGACTCTCTCACCTTTCTATCTTCAGATTTTTCAATTATCTGGCTACATGCGATACTATGACGATCATCATCACCATCATCATAGTCGGTAGTCGGGAAGGACGAATGGCTTTTTTCCGAACAAGCATCTATATCAAAATCGAGGTCCTTGTCGTCATCGATCGTCTCACTATTGTCGGGACTAAGATCTTCATTATTATCACATTCTTTCTTATCAGTCTGTTGCCGACTATTCGTAAGTGTCAGTCTTATAGTTTCCGTGACTGGAATCTCATCGGAATGAAGAGAAGCCTATAAAAACACGTCATGAAATAATTCTTTATTACCAATCAAATGATATTTTCACTTACATTTTTACATGCCGAAGAAAAAGAATCATCGACACTCATGTCCTGAGTTTCTCCAATTTCACTGCTTGTATCTATAAATTCGTAAGGATCTTTAATGCCTCCTCCCGCTGTGGTATCCGATATGAAGGTGCCATTACAGCTTCCGGCTTCCACGTCATAGATTTTCATTGGCTTATCGACGCTGATATGTTCCGACATTCGCATACTGGCAGCTGACACATCTACAGAGCAATCGTCTATCCATTTCTATTAAATAGGAAAAATTCATCCATGAAAATTAAATAAATTACAAAATTTGAAAATTCGAGAATGAACAGATAGTACAGCATATCTAAGGGGGCCTCCAACAACCCCGCGGCCCAAATTTCGGCGATTTTCGAACACTTTCCCCCTTGTGGCCTGTTTTCCCGACTTTTTCCGTAATTTTTATGGAAGGCTACAAAACAAAAAGAAAACTTACTTCGACAAGTTTCATTTTCCCCGTTGGATCCTCGTCAGTGTCATCTTTAGTTTCCTTCTGTTGTAAAAGCTGCAAAATAGTTGCTTAAATTTACACTTTTGGATAAGTAATTGTATATTATTTATTGTGTTAATGTATCCACGGTAAAAAATCCACAAAGTTCAGTGAACTGTAATTTTTTGTTTAACTTTTCTATAATACATGTTAAAGCTTCGAAAAATATTTGATGCAGAGTATACCACGAATATGAACTTTGAATAAAAAAATAGGAAAATGAAAATCTGAAATTATTGAATCATCAGTATCGCAACAGAGAAACTAAATAAATGTCACACTTAATTAAAATGCTTCTTTCCAGTTAAAATTGTATTCATCATAATAATCCATGTGTTGATAATTCATTAAATTGAGGGT
>CAKNXH010086400.1:0-26741 GCA_932178445.1 Andricus quercusramuli
GTCAATGACACTTCTACCAAAACAAAAACAAAAAAAGAATTGAAACCAGCCGAACGAGAGCTCCACACGGTGACGAGTCCTAAAACTTTTTGATCAAGGTGGTATTTGTGTTTTACCAATACGAACAAATAAAAATACGAAGTTACCGGCAACTTCGGCTCAGTTTGGACTCCTACCCCTGCATGTGAACGTGTAAGTTGGACATTCAATTGTTTCAAATTTGGGATCTGAAGACATACCCAAGCCATCTGAAACAATCTGGCATAGGAAAAAAAAACTGATCTGGAAGAAGTGCGAACAGATCCAGAACTTAAACATCTCATTTCTTCAGAGGGTCGGAAGAATTGACCAGCTGCTGTATTCCAAGCCAAACACGTAATTACGTGATCGGTTTTTTATAACCTTATTCCTTTCGAGTAAGAAATACAGATTACCAGAGATTCCGCTTCAAATAAAATTTTTGAAAAGTTATTGCACTTTTCCTATTTTGGACATTTTCCGAGAATTCGAGAATTCAAATTTAATAACTTTCCACGTTTCTGGATTAGGAGCGCAGGGCTAATTCTTTCGGTGGAGGGGGTGAGAAAAGCTATGATCATCAACAATGGTTGACGGGGATGGTACAAAATAGCCCGAAATTGGTAACGCAGTCTATGGAGCTTACTTATCACTGCTTGCTTCATAATATCACACTAGGGGTTCAGGATAAAGCAAAATTCAGTTTTCTGCTCTAACAAGAAAATAATACTCTGTTTCTTCTTGCAGATTTAAGTTTACAGTTCGGCCGTTCACCTAATAGCCACCCTCTTCCTGGTGTTTCGCGCCGCTCACCATCGGACTCACCTGTCAGGTCTCCTTCTTCTGTCGAGGGTCCTCTTCGCGCCAGATCTAGGTCCCCACCTGCCAGATATCTACCTAACAGCTCTCCTCCTGCCAGGCATCCTTCTCTACTCATACTTGGATTTGAACTTGAAGAAATGGGACTTATTCGACTTATTCCCTACAAAAATCCGGATCGTCGATTCGAAATTCACAGTTACACTTTTCCTGCTGATCAACCAATTGGATTGAAAGGAAGAGGAGTATTTGACTTTAGGCCGATGCCAAACGAAGAACAAAGAGTATTAACAACATCCACTGGAGACGTCGTTGCAATAATGGATACTAATTTATTCCTTCGTGGAATATACCTTCGAGAATCAAAGAAGCGGGCGGGAGTGAACATGAGAAGCGACGCGGTGTTTGAATTGAGCCGAGAACTAGTCAAAGAAACTCCATTAGGCCACAAGCGCCCAATCCGAAGGAATTTTCAAGTGCTACGTTTGAATCACGTGTAAAGAACAATTCTATACACCGTTAATTATTTCAAATATTTTGTTGATATTTTTACGTATTTCTAGAGGCTTGGGACATCCTTATAGATAATTACAATTTTAGTTTTTTTGAAGGTTTTTTTAGGGTTATAATCGTTTAGACTCAGTCATTCTGACTTTTTGAATTAAAAATAACTAATTTGATAATTACAAATTTTTCTACGTCAATTTTAATTCTCTGCATCCGTCAACTGTCTTATGATTCCTCCGAAACTGCACAGTACTCCAAGATCAGGGCTGCAATTATAAGGAATTATAGCTGTCTAGCCCCACACTCTGGAAGAATAAAGGTTCGTAGTTTTTGAATGTGGGTACCCTAACACATGCTCCAGATATTTTGTGTTCTTCAGGGTACGCTTTTCAGGCTCCTGAATCTCTTTTGATCTCTTGGGCACGCTGTACAGGCTCCAAGACCGTCTTTTCTTGTTCTTGTTTTATCTTGAGTAAGCTGCTACAGGCTCCAGACATTTATCTATATGTGATCTTCTTCTGGGTACGCTCCTTCAGGCTCCATACTTGTTATTTTTTCGTTGATTTATTCTGGGCACGGTTTTACAGGTTCCAGACTTATTATATTTTTGTTGATTTATTCTGGGCACGCTTTCACAGCCTCCAGACTGTTAGAAATCTTCCGCAAAACAAGCTGAAATGATGGGCTCTGAAAAATGGATTAACTCTCAATGCTAATCAAAAAATGTAATCATCATAAAGTCTTCAACATCACCTTGTTCTGTTTTTGAAATCAGATTCTTCTTTCTCAAAATGAGAATACTTCTAGTGTGAAACTATAACATGAACATAGCTGCATTCTCATTTTCCGGTCTTATTTTTATTGCAACTCAAAACAACAGCGAATCTCTGTACTTTCAAGGATCAGCGCCTTTCTGTGTTCACTCGAATTCTGATCTTTGAAATTCTCACCCTTCCGATTTTCAATTACAGTTGTTTGCTGTATTATGACATCACTAATGACCTTGATTTGAAATTCTTGCACGTGCTTCATGCGTGCATTACATTTATTTGCAATATTCCTAAAAGTGAACACATAATATAATGTAGAGGAAAGGCTGTATTTTGTAACATAGCCAAGAGAAGAATTCCTTCCTGCGAACAAAATTTAAATTTAAATGACTCTAATGAAATGTAAATATCTCAGAATGACACCCCTGACACGCTTAATTAATGATAAGGACTCAAGGATATATGTATTATATAATCCAATGGAGCATCAAAAAGTTCCTTAGTTACATTGCTAATACAATTCTTTATTAACACATTATTCAGTTTTTCCTATATTGAGAAAATATGAAGATTGTTCATACTCTTGTCATACACTTGGTCGTTATCCTCAATTCTATTGGTAAATATAATAATATGATATGCATATAATTTCCAGAATTCCTTTCTAACCTAAGCAAAAATCAAAATTTGTGAGATTTAATCTGCAATCTGTTCCGGGGGAATCAAGAACGTACGCGTAATCAAAAATGGAATTTTAAAAGCGCCCCTACTGATAGAGAAAATTTATATGAGTTTTGAAAGCAGAAAGTACTTTGAGTTTAAGTGGAAACAAAATTTTGCTCATCGGACAACTCTGCACATGCCACGTGTGTACGCGCACATATGGTACATGCAAAGACGTGCCCTTTACACCCGAAACAATCTGCCCCATGAAAAAAAAAAACTGATCCGGAAGGATTGCAAACAGATCCAGAATTTGAGGATCTAATTTTTTTCAGAGAGTCGGAAAAATTGACCAGCTGGTGTACTCCACGGTCAAATCTCACAATTACATCATCGATTTTTCTAAACCGACTCGGAACAAAATATTTTGACTGTTCTGTCAGAATAATCGTGAAACCTGTCTTTAGCCAAAGGCTATATTACTTACAGAGAAGAGGGTAATAAAAAACTGTGGTCATCAACGAGGGTGAGGGAGGTGGTTAAAAAAAGCCCAAAATTTGGAACTTAGTTTATGGACCTTACCTATCACTGCTTGCTTCACAATATTGCCACAAGGGGCTTATGATAAACCCATATACGATTTTCTTTTTTACGAAAAAATCAATACTGCGTTTCTGGTTGCAGAGTTAAGTTCACAGTTTGACTGTTTACCTAATGGGGATCCTCTTCCTGGTGTTTCTCGTCGCGCAACTTCTTGTTATCCAGTCAGGTCTCCATCTCCTGCCGAGCCTCCTCTTCGGATCAGGTCCAGGTCTTCTCCTGTCAGGTCTCTTCCAGCCAGGCGTCCTTCTTTACTGATACTTGGATTTGCACCTGAGCAAATTGGACTTATTCGGCTTATTCCCATCACCAATCCGCATCGTCAATTTGAAATTCACAGATATACTTTTCCTGTCAATAAACATATTGGATTGAAGGGAAGAGGAGTATTTGACTTCAGGCCCATGCCAACTAAAGAACAAAAAGTATTAACAACATCCACTGGTGACGTCGTTGCAATAATGGAAAATAATTCATTTCTTCGTGGAATATATCATAAAAAATCAAACAAGCGGGCTGGCATGAATATAAGCAGCGGCTCGGTGTTTGAATTAAGCCCAGAATTAGTTGAGGAAACTCCATTAGGCCACGGACGCCCAATCCGGAAGAATTTTCAAGTGCTACGTTTGAACCACGTGTAAACTACAATTCTCTACGCCGTTAATCAATTTACAAAAAATGTAAAGGGAATACTTTTATTTTCTCTCTCAAAATTCATCTCTTTTAGTTAAAAATTAAACTGTCTGAGTGACGACTTAACCATTTTGTTGAAATAGTGAATTTTCTTCAATAAATTGCTCCAACAATAAGTTTAACTATTCCATTTCTGGTTGAAAACTGATCTCTGTTAGTTTCAGATTCAAGTTGTTGGCTAATAATATAACTGCTTCGTTTAAATTTGCATGGCTTTGTTGAGAATTTAACTATTTTGTTGAAAGTTCGTCTTTTTTACTTCCTCCGAGAGGAAGCTTTGTAACGTAATGAATGTACAAAGTTTTGTTTCTGTGTGTTCCACACAATACACAATTGTGTATTGTTCTCAACAGCTTAACCAATTAAATATTGAAAACTAGGAATTTCATTCAATTTGCCGAGAAAAAAAAATTTCTGAAAAAGCTTAAACTATGAACGAAAGCCTATTGTCTTTAATATTTCGTTTGAATGCTCTTTTCTTCTGCCGAAAAATCAACCAGCTAATATACAAATATATCCCTGAATATATTCAATTTCTCTTTTCTTATGCATTCATGCGAAGCGTGTATATCTAGGATATTCACCAATTATCGGAGAAAATTGGTTTTGTATTATCTGGAGTAAGAGAAATTGGTGTTGCATATTGATCTCCAAATCGGACAAGAATGTGCTAACATTGGCCTGACAATACTTCTCCTCATCAGGATTTGATAAAACAATAATTTTTGCAGTTTTTCAAAGTTGATGAAATCAACCCAAAACATTTGGCGTTTACGTTCATGTTGTTGGAATTTGTGATCTACGTCGGTTTTCATCAAATCTACTAATTAAGGGTGCATCATTAAATTAGGGGCCCACTTTCTAGTCGACTTTTAGTACTTCTTTGCTTTTTCACCTTTTCTCAAACTTCATAGTTGCTTCCAGATTGAAATTTCGGAAGTATTCTTCTATATCTGCCGGAGTAACATTAGAAAGAATTTCTTTGATCACTATTTTGAGCTGATTTTGATCCTCCTGAGTATGAGTATGATGGTCAACATTATATTTTTTTCCTTTTGTAGAACAATATCGTAGCCTTCCTTTCACTTTGTCTTTATCATCATACGATTTTGCATGTAGCGTAGATCCACGTCTTTTATTTTGGCTTTGATTCCATTCAACATCTGACAATGATTTGTCACGTATGGCTACAAACAGCTATAGGCAGAATGTTCAGTTTTCAAACAGATGTCACACCAGCTTATTTAGCTTCATTTTTAATTTCATCTTCAGAAGGATCTTCATTCGACAGAACTTCGCACGGGTTTGTCGTTTCAACAATGTAACCACTTGTAACCCATTGATTCATCCATTCCTTTCAACAAACATCCGTTATAGTCACAAGGACTGTTACGAGACTGAGGTTGCACATAAATTGATGAAATTTGGAGAGGCTATTTTCATTACTAAAATCACAAAACTGAATGAAGGTTTCCTAAAAATGCTTGTCATCTGATTAAGTTATTCATCGGGGAAAGAGGAAAGTGAAATAGAAATACGATCGTCAACGAGGGGGGAAGGGAAGTCAAAGACAGCTCAAAATTGGAAACGCAGTTTATGGACTTCTTATTATTCAGGCAATCAATCACAGAAAGTGACTACTAGCAAGGACGAGTCATCGCATTATGCTGGGGTGATAATTGTAGCTCCTCAGGGTTCCACCTTTGTCCCCAACATTTTCAACCTTTGTAATAGTGATCTTCAAGCTAAACTTGAAAATGAATAAAGCTCATCAGTAACATTACAAATAATAAACCCATTGGTAACCCATAACCCATTGGTAACCTATAACCCATTGGTAGTTCCTGATTAGAATTTAGATAATTTCCTTCATCGTTTGTTTGTTCTTAAATACCGCATCTGCGATTCCGGACTACTAGCTTTATATAATATTTTTTCCTTCTTTATTTATCCTACACAACACTATAGTACTAATTCTACCCCGAATTTCACAATAATCCATTCATGGCTCTAATTATATATTTGCTTATGTATAATCTGTTTCCTAGTAGGCTAATTAGCTCCAAGAACTTTCTGAAAATAAATACCAAAAAATACGTTTTAACAGATTAGGTAACCAGATTTTTTCCCTGAAAGTGACTCTAATAAAATGTACATATTTCAGACAGATAAGCTTGAAGTATCTTATATAATATATATATATATATATATGTATAGGCTGTACGTTGTCACCTCCGTGTAGTTCACCCTACCTTGTCGCCTCCTCTATTTTCCGTGAATATATTCAAAATTTATATGCATATATACGTTAAGGGGGGTCCTCTGATCAGATTTCTCAAAAGAGGGGTAACAATTTTTCATTTTTAAATTTATATATATTTGTGGTACTGGATGTACGTAGTGACCTCCTCTATATATAAGGAAGCGCGTTAGACAGTGTACGTACTCACCTCAAGCGGTGTTGCCACGTCTGGGAGGTAGGATTCTTACCTGGCGTCCATGTCTCCCAGGTTTCTATGTCATCTGACAATCAAGTCTTAATGAGAGAAATAAGATAATTCGAAATATCATTAGTGCAGGTCCCGGACTTGAGTTAAAAGGGGACTAAAGCATAATCACCTTGATTGAATATTGCATATAGGTAAAAATATTTATTTTAGAAGAAATCATTTCAAAAATTGTTATTTATTATAATGTATCGCTTCAGAGATATCTTCGTAAAATCGTTTTTGGCGCTAATTTTCATTTTCCTTCGGTTTTTGAAATGCTAATTGCTTCTAAAACATGAAATACAACTTTATTATGACAACTCGATGTTTAAATAAATTGTTCAAGCAATTTATTATTGTTTTTAGTAATTTTTTCTGAGAATAGAATTAGAAATTCACAGTTTTCTAAGAAAAATTGCACGTTCTGTCCAATTCAGAGAGCGAGGTGAAATCTAATTAATGTTAACAAAAACAAGCGTTTAACAAATTTGTTATTATTGTTAAAAATATTCTCTCTGAATAATTCTAGAAATTGTGGTTTTTTCTCAAATTTTCAACTTTTCGTCCACTTTTCACTTGAAGTAAGTTCAGATTTATTTTCATTCAGCAAAAATAATTGTTTAAACAAGTTATTATTGTTATTAGCTATCTTTTCGTAGATAAGTGCTAGAAAGTTGCAGTTTTTTCTGAAATTTTTTACTTTTTGTCCCATTATTAATTAAAGTGAAGTGATAATTAATTTAATCTGACAAAAATAATTAATCGAACAATTTATAATTATTGCTAATAATATTCTCTTTGCCTAATGGTAGAAAGTCCACTTCACACTCACTGAGGTAATAATTGATGCAAGTTAACAAACACACTGTTAATAAGGAAAACTTTATCATGCTAGTGAGTTGTGTTTTTTCTGAAATATTTAGTTTTGCGTAGCTGAATCGAGTTGAAACTCAACACTCCTCTTCACAAATAGCTATAGAAAACGAATAAAGTATTCAATAATATTGGTTTGGTAGTAACCAAAAGCAAACTCCGTTCTTAGACTGTTGTCGATCAGATCCGAGTAATCAAATCCGGCAATATATATAATCCCTAGGCATTATATATAATGCCCAAAAGAGGCCAGGCAATTAGTATATAATACTCTCTAGTATACACATTGCCTAGGGATTATATGTAACACCTAGAAGAAACCAGGCAAAGGGTATAATAAATATTCTCCATTATTTGATAAATTTCTACTTTTTGAAACTTTCATTACTTTGGGGATTTCAAAGATATTAAAATGTATTTTTTTCTTAATTATTCATAATAAGACTTCGTTTTGAAATATATATTTCTTCTAACAAGTATTTTTATTTAAATTTGTATTTTCCGAAAACAAACGTTTAAACTCAATTCTTGAAAACATTCACTTTTGATTTTCTTCAAATTCTTTTTTAAATATAGTTTACAATGAGCTTTAGAAGCCCTGTAAATTTAAAAATAGTATCTCCCTTAGTTTTCGAGAAATAATTAAATATGTATGGGAAGTTTCTTAACATTTTGATTTTTCTGAATGCCAATTAAAACTTATTTCTTATGGCGTTTTCTTGTAGCGCTAATTATGATTTTTTGTCGTTAAAAAAAAATACAAATAGTATATTATACATAAAATACTAGTTTCTATTGACAGAGAGATGTTTATATGAATCATTGAAACAATTTATTATAGTTTTTAGCAAATTTTCACTCAGAATAGAGTTCGAAAGTCGCGATTTACCGAATTTTTGAACTTATTTTGAACTTTTCAATTAGTTAATTCAAGTTGACATACATAATTGTTTAAGCAATTAAGTATCATTTCAAGTAATAGTGTCTTTGAATAATGCTGAAAAGTTGCGGTTATTTTCTTAAATATTCAATATTTTGTCCACCCTTCAATTAGAGTGAGGTAATAATTCAAGTTTCAACTTGATTCATCTAATATTAAAGATTCTGAATAAAATGTACAAAAATGTCTTTTTTTTATAAATACGTGTCAAACTTCACGATTTGACATTTCACAAATTACCCAGGCATTGTAAGTAAAGTCAGACCTAACTCATCTCTCTAAATATGAATTAGTGAAAATTTCACTAGTTGAATTAGTAAATGTATGGTTCACTAATCAAATAGTAATATTTTGATGTTTTACTTTTGAAATAGTAAATATTTTACTAATAAATTATTAAAAGTTTGACTAATCTCAATTAGTAAACATGGTTCACTATTATTTAGTAGCTTCGCTTCACTAAGTCATTAGTAACTTAGCGCGATCACTAACGAATTAGTGAACTGCAACGATGTCGACCAATCTGAAGTCATATCCTCATTTCACATTGCGTGCCACTTGATGCCACATTGCCACGCTATTTGAGGTTCGCATGGTCTTACCGTGAAGTTAGAAAAAGTGTTCAATTGTATAGATCATAATTTTGTTAATAAAAGGATTTATACTGCTGGTATTGTGTAAGTACAAAGATCAAACATATGTTAATCTGATGATTAAATTGTATGATATTATAATATCACATTATAATTATTATTATAAGTTTAATTTATAATTTATCTTTGAGGTTAGCTTTATCAAAACAAAACTATTAATTCCAATGATTCCAATGATACAAGAAAACATCCGGAATACACAGGATGTGTTATAATAATAATTTATTTTATTTTAGTTATTATTAGGTGGATCATTGTCGCATTCCAGCGAAAATGTCCAAATGCTTTGATGAGGCTGAAAAGCTCACCGCACAAGAGTTGGCGAAAACGTCTAAATGCTGCTTCAACTTACTCTAATTTTTTCTAAGAATAATAGGTGTTCAATTATTATTTATACGTAATTTTCAAAATTTAATTTTTTTGTTCAGTTTTGAATACCTGATTTATAATTACTGATTTCAAATTAACAGGCTGATATTTCTTAATATAAAGTAAGGTAAATATCCCAGTAATCGTGAAACTTGGTTATAGTTTGAATATATTGTTACAAAAATGTGTTAGAAGTAACATTTAATGATAAAACTCACTTATTTTTAGCATTTTATAATGGCAAATAGAAATGAAATTCATTCAGATGAAATAAAAAGCAAGAAAATTGGCATCACGATTACTGGGACTAAGCTAACGATTACTGGGACGTTTACCTTAATAGTTCTTTATCTTAATTATAAAACTCGAAATTCAATTGTGTAAAAATGGAGTCTTTTAGACTGAAACAATATTTAAAATTTAATTAAAGCTTTCAATTATGAATATATTATTTTGAAGTTATTTTGAAATTGAAAATAGACAGTATATAAAGTTTCAATAGGGTGTTTACATTTGTTCAAGTAATACTACTTTCCAATTGAAACAGTTTAATTTTTAAAGCAAAAATCTGGAAATTCTGAAATTGAGAACTGATTTCCAATCTGATTATAAAATCAATTATCATTCACTTTTTAATCCTTAAAGTACAGTTCAATTTTAAAAATCATTAATTTAATTTATATTCACAGTTGATCAACTAAAAATGTGTTTTTATCCAAAACCATAAATTTCAAACGCTTCTAATTTCTAATTGCTGAAGTATGTAAAAGTGCATTTAAAAATTCTTCAAATTAAAATGTACGCTTGAAAATTAAAATCTTGAATGGGAAATTTTCAAAGTGGAAGATTTTCGAATTAACGATTCTAAACTGAATGATATCATAATTGCAAAATAGAACAATTTATCTAATTATTTAAGAAGGGTTGAAATACAGGTTGGAAAGACTTTTCTTGAATTTAAAAAATTCCTGGTCAAAAAATATTATATTAAAGTTCTATTTAAGTATGGCCAGTAGACAAACAGGAATTCAAGATCAATTCATTTATTTACTACCACCTGGCCAAAAACACAACATCATTGAATATCTATGTACTTGTTTGTTTCAAATATTCTGTTTTATTGTCAATAAAACTTACATGAATTTATAACAGTGCATGTTATTTGTATTCTACCATTTTTATAATCTCCTTTCAATTTACATTTATTTTGAAAAAAATAATTTTTTCAATGAACAATTAGTGCATTTTCACTGTATAATTAGTGACTTTTCACTCTTCAATTAGTAAACACTGCAATGGCAGGGATTACTAATTGCTTAGTGGAATTTCACTTATGTCATAAGTGGACAATTTCCACTAATCAAATTAGTAGTTTTCTACTAATCGTGAGTGGCCGACTTCGCTCTAATTGAATTAGTGAAATTTCACTATCAATTAGTGAAATTTCACTAATTCATATTTAGAGAGGCAGGTAATTAGTATATACTATTCCAATGACAATGTAGTTAAATTGATATTTCTAATTTATTCTAAATTAGTCTTAAATTGGTATGTAATTTTGTGTTTTTTTTTGCAAATACTTAGTAAAAATTATGAAACTGCATTTAAGAGAGAAAATTGTTTCAATGATCTGAGCAGTTGCTGGTTATTTGTAAAGTATCATTGGGAAGATTCATTGGCAAAACATGACTGTACTATGATTTGTCTATGAGAATTGTTTAAAAGATTGTTAAATCGCATCGATTTTGTATTAGTCTTATTCCAACATTAATTTTTGTCATATTTTATATCCAACCTGTAGATTCTAATAAGCTGAACGTCTCAAAAAATTATATTTATTAATTAATTTGCTATTGATTCCATAAATTCCCAATTATTTTGTCACTATTTTGTTTGAAACAATTGCTGTTTCTTCAAACAATTGAAAAACTAAAACATTATGATTTTTCGGGATGAATCATACAGTTGATAAATTTCAATAATAATATTTCTAACGTAACATATTTGTAAATTATTTGAAAACATTTTTTTCTCTCAACAATTTTTCCCCCGTCAATTGTGAAACATTTTTTTCTCCAGTTAATGACACAATCAACAAATGATAAGAGTAATATTTTTTCTTTAGGATATTTCTCAATTATTTGAATAATTCAACCAAAAAATGTAACTAAACAATTTTTTCATCCTATAAATCGTGAAAAGTTATCGTCTTCTGAAATAAATGTCGCAGATGATTAAAGTTAAGAGTAAAATTGTTTGTCGAAGACAGTTATCAACATTATTTACATAAAACTGACATTTTGCATTTTGTGGGACATTTCAGGGCACAATACAAGGGGGCTGGGGGCGTCAAAGTCAAAAGTTATTGAGTGTAAATTATTCCTTGAACATTCCTCAACAGCCGATCAAACTTTAATTCACAAAAAGTTAATAAAATGTTCTTCTTCTTTTCATTTTTCTGAAAACCAAACTTTTTCATTTAAAACCCCATAGAAATTTTAAAAGTGCGGGGCACTAGTTATTGTTGACCGATTTGAAATAATATGTAATTCATTTTTCTCTAAATCGTACCAATTTGGGAAGGGGGGGGGGGGGGGGAAGATCGACCTCCAAAAATCCAAATTCAAATTTTTACAGGTTTTAATTTGGGCCACCCTATTCTTGCACCTATACGAGATCTTGTTTATAAATCTGAAAATCCTTAAACATGGCACTTCTGAAAATAAAAAAAAAACTTTGTTGTTGAATGAAGAATGGTTAAAATAATTTTTGAGAAGTTGCTTGTCACGAATCTCATTGAAATTTAATCAGCTCTTGTTTTGAAAGAAAAATTCAAAATCTGATAAAAATTGTAATTTAAAAACTGATTATACTATTGACGGTTTTTCTAAGACAATGAATGAAATGAATGAAATTCAGCAAGAAAAAGAGGTGTCATTGAGGACAGTGGCTACGCAGCAATCCCTTGGAATGGGGCAAGCGTTTTTAAAATGTTCCTGCAAAAAAAAGTTTCGAACCAATAAGTATTTATGTGTAAAAAACAAAGTCCAGTTCAAAGTTCAATTTCTCATGCCCTTCTTCCACTACATCATTATATTCAAAATTAAGATTATATACTTTTCCTATCTCGGACCGGGCATTATATATATTGCCTAGGCAAAGTATGTAATAAGTATTCGATTACATACTTTGCCTAAAGTGGTCAGGCATTATATATAATGCCTAGGGATTATATGTAATGCCTGGATTGTATACTTTGCCCGTAACATATATATTGATTTTAAAAATTGGAATGTCTTTACTGGCAATTTTATCTTGATGACTACGAAAAAATTGACGTTACGTCAGTTTATTATTAATGTTTTTCCGACAATTACTCGACTTTACCCAGGCGGAAATATTATATATAGTTTACATATAGTGTGAAGTATTATATATAATATTCATTTGTTTTATATAAAAAATGTATAAAACGAACGAATATTATATATAATATTTCTGCCTGGACAGGTAATGTTTTTAGTTTCCACCAAAGCATACGTATTTATTCATTGTTGTTGTTTCAACTTCCTTTATAAAACTTTTGTTTCAATTTATTAAATTTCATAACATTATTTTGTTCAGATCTTGAGAATGTCTCGAAGCCGAGCCGAAACGTTGATCATATTCAAATGTTGACACCATAATTGAAATGTGTTGTTTTTTATAAGACTGTAAAGACCAAAAATTTGATTACTTGGATTTAAATAAAAGATTACTTACCAGATATCACCCCCTGAGTCTGTTTATACAGGGTCCCAAAAAACCCCCCTAAGTGAAAAAATGGGTTTTGCGATTTTTTTACGCTAATTGTGATTTTTTTG
Source organism: Andricus quercusramuli (assembly GCA_932178445.1). NCBI lineage: Eukaryota > Metazoa > Arthropoda > Insecta > Hymenoptera > Cynipidae > Andricus > Andricus quercusramuli. The sequence goes on from CAKNXH010086400.1 coordinate 13,258, forward strand.
GATGTTTAGAATGCAAATTTTATCTGATACTTAACTGTTACTGTAAGTGTAATGCATAACGAACATAACTGTTTGATCAATTTATTAATATTGTTTGAAAGAAAAATCAAAACAATTGAAACAAAAACAAACGAAATAATTATTATTAAAAAATTCTAGAAAATTGCAGTTTGTTTTTCATTCTCAACTTTGCGTTCAATTTTCAATTGAAGTGTGTTAAATAAATAATGAAAGTTGATGCGATTATTTGTTCGAGCAAATTAGTATGATTAAATATTAAATTATTCTAAAGTTTGATCATTTTCCCTTTAAATTGTCTATCAATTGTCTTTCAATACAATTCTACCCCGTGGCCGCCCGGAATCTACTCAAACGATAAATTTGTCTTTTATTTTACACCAAATTATACTAAATCTCCTGAAGCAAAATTTTCAATAGATTTCAATAATTTGAAGTGATTACAAAGGATTTTTGTAAATTTTAGGGTATTGTGAATCATTTCAAAGATCGATCAGGAGATTATGAAAAGATTAAAAAAAAAAGAAATCCAAGGGATTTAAAAGGGTCTCAAGGTTTCGAAACATCTTAGGGCATTTTTAATAGATTTCAATAATTTGAAGTGGGTCCAAAAGGACCAAAAAGAAATTTAGAGATTTTTAAGGATTTGGAATATTTCTAGGCATTTTAAATAAATTCCAATAATTTTTAGTGATTCTAAAAGGATTTTGAAAATTTAAGGGTATTTTCGATAATTTCAAGGAGTTCCCTTACACTATGTCTCTAATATATACTAACGATTTCATACAACAATTTTAAATCGCGTATTGTTAAAAAAAAAAAGAAAAAAAGAGTTATTGGCTCTTGTTTTAGAGGTAGGCCGGCAATCTGCAGATGGGAACATATGAACTCCTACCTAATACAATGCTGCTGAAGGCTGGTGACCTTCTCAGCAAAAATCACCAACCCATTAAGACTCTCGGTTTTCTTTCTCATGTCCTTTCCCCCCCCCCCCCCCTCCCCAGTAACAGAAGTTTTGGTGGGACTGACGTTACAGCTTGACTCCACCACACGACAAATCACTGCTTAATTCGGACATGATTTCGACTCGCAAAACAAATCTCCCGCATACAGGTGATATTTGGGAGTACAATGTAAACATGAATAATACAAATAATAAAGTAGCCTCGGAATGGATAAACTTGGATTGATGAAAAGCATGCACACGGAAAACGCAAAGGTCGAGTTTCGGGCGATGAATGGAGACTGGGTGTTTGGAATGCTAGAGGAGTGAATGACCTTAAAATAAGGGAACTACAAGATACTATGCACATAAGGAAACTAGATATTCTTTGTGTACCCGAGACGAAGAAAAAGGGTTGCGAAAGTAGAAACATAGAAAATGGGGTGTTGGAAGGCGGTTTTGAAATATGGTCAGGAGTAGATAGTGAATCACATCGTAGTCAAGGGGTTTGTTTAATTATGAATAAAAAAGCAAAACAGCATCTCAAAGATCAAGGATATGTATCGCCCAGATTGCTGTGGGTTAGAATGAAGGTAGAAATAAGAAGATTATTTATCATAGCGTGCTACGCACCAGTTGATAGCGATTCGAGGGAAGTCAAGGACGCCTTCTGGGACACTTTAAATGATACAATAAGTATTTGCGATCAAGGTGAAAGAATAATTCTGCTAGGAGATATGAACGGATGGGTCGGTGTCCAACGTCAGGATACAGATACAGAAAGGGTGCTAGACAATTTTGGAGATCCAACAAGAAAAAATTTTAACGGGGAAAAGTTAGTTAGCTTATGCTTAGAAAAGGCCCTATTTATTACAAATACTTAGTTTAGACATAAAGTGATCCACATGTACACCTGGCGCAAGGGAAATAGCCACAGTATGATTGACTTTGTTATTGCGGATGAAAGATTAAGAGAACTAGTTAAAGATACAAGAGTCATGAGGGGTTCCGAATGCAATACTGATCATTACCTTTTAGTCTGCAAAATAAACTTAGGGCGGGGATGGAGAACAAGGAAAACAAAGAAAACGAAACAAACACGAATAAAAATTGAAAATTTACAGAGACCAGAAGTGTGAATAGAGTTTCAAAACAGGTTAACTGAACGCATAGATAGGGCAACGTGGGAAGCGCTTATAAGCAGTAAAGATATAGAGGGCGCGTGGACTTTATTACGGGATATCATTGTTAAAACTGCGACCGAAGTATGTGATACGGCGGTTGTAGGAAGAAAATCTGGTGATGCATGGTGGAATGATGAACTTGAGGCAGCCCAAAAGGAAAAGAAAGTAGCGCACAATAAAACGCTGAACATGACAGGTCTTAGCGATGAGGAGAGAAATAGACTTAAAAATGATAACACACACAAAAATAGGAAAGTTAAGCGACTAGTCAAAGAGAGTAAAGAGAAAATCAGAACAGAAGAAGAGAACAAAATAAAAAACTGCTTTGAAGGAATTATGAAACAATTATATATACAGTTGAAGGAAAGTAAAAGTACAGAGTTTTTCAGCATGAGAAACAGCAAAAGTGAAATGCTATATGATATAAACGGAATAGTAAACGCTTTAAAAGACTCTTTTAAAGAACTATTAGAAGGTGAAGATATAGGACAACAAAACTGCGACATAGAACATAATACATTAGAAAACCCAATTGAAAAAGTCTGTGTCACTGAGATCAGAGATATAGTTAAGAACTTGAAAAAGGGTAAGGCTGCGGGTATAGACAGTATTAGAGCTGAAATGCTTAAATACGGTGGGGAGTACATACCTCACAGGTTGTGCGATTTAATAAATTTATGTCTCGAGACAGGAGAAGTCCCAGACGATTGGAGAAAGGCGATTATTGTACCAATATATAAAGGAAAGGGAGATAAAAGCAACTGCAGTAATTACAGAGGTATCAGCCTATTAAGTACCGTAAGTAAAATATACTCAAAAATACTTATTCGTGGGGTAATGGAAATCACAGAAGAGAAGATATGGGAAGTGCAAAGTGGATTTATGCCAGGAAGATCATGTACAGATCAGATATTTAGTTTAAGAAAGATCACAGAAAAAAGCTTGAAAGTAGGAAAGAAAGTTTTCTGTGCATTTATTGATCTAGAAAAAGCCTTTGACAAGGTAAATAGAAGTAAACTTTGGGAAGTCCTTAAAGAGTATGGAGTGAATGGAGGGCTCCTACAAGCAATAAAAACAATATATACAGGTAGTGAAGCGAGTGTAAGCGTAAATGGGAAACAGAGTGAATGGTTCGATATTATGCAAGGCGAGAAGCAAGGATGCGTTATATCCTCGTGGCTATTTATCATATTCATGGATAAGTGTCTAAGAACTGCCCTCTTCGACGAAGATGGTGTAGATCTCGAAACCGTCAAGGTACGTGGGTTAGCTTTCGCAGATGACAAAATTGTTATGGCAGAATCATTCGAGGACTTGCAAAGAATGCTGAATAAACTTAATACAAGCACGAAGAACATGGGCCTCAAAATCAACGTAAATAAAACAAAACTCATGGTGTTTGACGGAAAAGGTGAGAAAGAATGTGCAACATTCTCCTAAATGATGAGATTTTAGAACAAGTTGACAAGTACGTATATCTGGGTAGCCTATTCACTAGCGACGGAAAAATATATGGGATGTTAGATAGGCGCATAAATAAGGGTAAGCAGGTTATCGGTAGAGTCCATCCTCACAAATAAAAACATATAAAAAAAAGCTAAAATGGCTATACATAACTCTATTTTCGTACCGACTGTACTATACGGTAGCGAGACATGGACCTGTCAAGAAAAGGACAGGAGTAAAATCAACGCGATCGGCATGAAACCTCTGCGCATAATATGCGGGAAAACACTGATGGACAAAGTACGGAACGAGACAATTCTCAAAGAATGTGATACAGGAGAGACACTAGTTCACATATGGCAAAGAAATGAGCTAAGGTGGTTCGGACATCTTGAAAGAATGGAAGATGAACGACTGGCCAAGCAAGTGTATAAAGGTAAAGTAAATGGTAGAATGCCCAGAGGCAGACCGCCGAAAGAATGGTTAGAATCTGTAAATAAGACATTAACCCGAAGAGACATAAGAAGCCATAGAAACACAAGAGCTTGCATGAAAAAATGCATGGACGTGAAAGAAGCTAGAGTAGTATGCCAGGACAGAAACACAGAGAAAACAGAAGATAAACTTTACATCGATTTCCGACGAAAGTTTCGCTGCAACAAAAATTAACCTTGTCGAATAAACTTTACATGAAATTAAGATAATTCCGTGTTTCCAAACCATCTCGGAATAATTTGTCAGTTGTTTGTCAGTAAAAAAGCTTCTTCTGCTATGTAGTTCACAGCAGTGCAAAGAACAGTGTGAAGTATGGATGTAATTGGTCTGGAAATCAGGATACGAGATTTTCAAAAACATTGAACTTATTACCATTCTATTTTAAAAATAATTGCACTTATCGCGGACGAATGCTTATATATTTTTGATGACTGGCAATAAACCACTCGACAACATTCGAAAAAGTCACGGTATTGCAGTTCAATATAGAAGCCTTTTTACGAAGTAAAATTTGTAAGCTTAAAGATGATTTCTGAACAACTGCAACTCCTATCGACCTTTTTTCATGCTTCAAATTATTATTATTTAATATTTCATTTTTTGAATAAGTTTTCGAACTCAGAATTTTTGTTACGTATGAGGGCTCCCTGAGTCGTAAAATTTTATTTTAAAAAGTTATTAAATAAATATTCATCAAGAATATTGACTGTAAACTGAAAATCTTGATTTTGTACTGTAGATAACATTTTATATTAAGATAATATTGATGAAAATTCGAGTATATTCTATCAGGTATTTCAGGTTAGGTAGGTGAAACCAAAGATGTCTGCAAGCTAAGGGATGAACAATAATAGCAATTGCATTGGGACAAAACTTTATTTTTTTTCAAAAGTCAGAAAAAAATGGTTTTTCACCAGGAGTGTATTTGTATATTAAGTTATAAAATCCATAAAAAAATGTGTAATGATTTTATTATTTAATAAAATATCTTTCTCGAAACGAAAAATAATATCCAAATACACTTATCTTGAAAAATCGGGAAGACTGAAAAATTCTCGAGACTGTAAAATTCCTGAATTAGAAAATCTCCGAATAATTGAATTCCCGAAAAGGAAAATTCCATAATAATAAAATTCCCTGACAGTTGATAATATTACCGAAATGAAAAACTCCCGAATGATGAAATTCCCGATAGTTTATGATATTACTGAATTGGAAAATTCCCGAGTAATAAAATTTCCGACATACAATTGCCGAATTCTAGAATATCCAAATAACTAGAAAATTCCCCAGTTATAAAATTCACGAATTTAGACGAAGGAAAAAATTTTTTCATGAATATTATTTATTTATTAAAAATGCAAAGATCAAATATTTTTTCAAAAAAATTGTAATGTTTAAAGTTTCTGAAATTACTGCGTGAATCTTAAACAACAATTATTGAAAACATATATATTATTGGATGAAAATTTTTGGACTGCAAAATTCTAGAAAATAAAATTCATGACTCTTTCAAATTCCCGATTTGGGAATTTCCCGAATAATACAATACAACAGCTTATGATGTGATCAAAATAGGAAATTCCCGACAGTTTATAGTAGTACCGAATTTGAAAAGTCCCCATAGAAAATTGCCGAATTATAAGATATCCGAACTGGAAAATTCCTGTATTATAAAACTCGTGAAACAATGAAAAAATGGGTTTCAATCAATAGTATTTATTAAAAATACAATCATCAAATAGTTGTATAAAAAAATATATTTTTTTTCTGATCAAAGATTCGAAAATTATTGTTTGAATACAAAATAAAAATTATTGAAAAAATATATTTTTGGATGAAAATTTTTGGACGATTGAAAAATCCTAAAAAATAAAATTTCCGAATAATATAGTTCCAAATTGTTGCCAAATTATAAAATATACGAACTGGAAAATTCTTGCATTATAAAACTCCCAAAACAATAAAAAAAATTTTTTTCAATCAGTATTATTTATTTCCTAAAAATACAATAATCAAATATTTTTCTTCTTCAAAGTTTCTAAAATTATTGTATGATTTTAAAATAACAATATTTGAAGGCAATTTTCTGTCGGGAAGTTTTAAATTCGGTAATATTCTTTCGGGAATTTCATTATTCCGGAATTTTATTAATCAGAAATTTTATTACATATTCAAAAATTTTATTATTCGGGAATTTCCCAATTCGGGAATTTTAAAGAGTCGGGAATTTTATTTTCCGGGATTTTTCAGTCCTTCAAATTTTTTTTCAAATATTGTTACTTTGAATTCAAATACTTAGATCCGCCACTGAATGTTGCAACTTCAAATATAATTCGATTCCTACTTTTTATAAAAAGTACTAATTAACTAATTAGTTTTGTTCCTAACCTACAATACCGACTGTGGCAGGAAGTATATATGAAGTCTAATTATTTTAAAATAACAATTAGGTAAGTAGAAAGTTGTTCTAAATCCAGTGTTCTGATTTGTAGCTTTTCACGTATGCTCTGCCGTTTTTCCATTGCTGCGAAAGACGTAGCAGACGACTGCTTTTATTCCATCGTAAGATAAACTTTCGCCAAATAGCATGTAATCTTTAACAGCTGAACATTTTACATGCAAAGAAATTTAACTTCAGTTTTTTCTGTGAAAGTGTGGCGACAAATAGTTTGTAAACAGAGTTATAATAGAGTGAATGATGCCTGAAACAAAGACCTTTGATACTAATGGGCCCAAGTGGGGAACCATACATAACAATTTTTGTGAGGCTCCTCACTTGGGGTTATCGCTAGAGAGATTGATCAGCAACCTGGGTCGGAGCAGTGTTGCGCAGTGAACGTGTCATTTAAATAAATAACACGAAAACTCCAGATCAATCTAAAACATCCATACCTAACACCTATATACCAATATACCTCATACCCATATACCGATCAACCTCATACCTATATACCTACTTCACTACTTTCCAACCGAGCAAGTCACGCCCACCCCGAAACAGAAATGGCTTAATGGTATAATAATAATAATAATGATATTCAATTTGAATAATGCTAGGAAGTTGCGTTTTCTTCTGAAATTTACAACTATTAGCCTACTTTTCACATGGGGTGAGTTATTAATTAATTTCATTTAGTAATCTTTATTTTTTATTTGATTTTTCAGCTATGAAGAAATAATAAGTGAACCTCTACAGGAAAGAAACAATTTCAAGAAACAATTTGCATTGAAAAGGCCGCAAACAAATCATAATTAGCGCCAAAAACTAGCAAAACCCCAATTTTGTATAATGGGGTTTCTTCGGGACCCTATAAAACAGTCTTATGAGGGTGATATTTAAAAAGTCTGATTCTCTTCGTGTTATGTGGCTAATTGTTAAGAGAAATGTTGAGTTTCAAGTCGATTCGGCTAATATGAAGGATTCTGAATAAAATTTACAAAAACCTCTGTTTTCATGGAAAATACTTGTGAAACTTCATGAAGCTTGGGCCACTTCTAAATATCGTTTTAAAACAATAGATTTATTATGGTGTGGATTCGAACAAATGTCCTGGCGTTATTAATGGAAATTCAAAAAAAAAATCCAATGCATTTTTGGAACACCCTTTATGAAAATTTTTTTGTTCTATTTATTTAACAATAGTTTCTAGAGCTGAATAGCCCTATAAGGAACAGGTGATATATATTACAACTGGAGTATGTCGGCGATCGAATTGACGATTGAAATCGAAAATAGGTATTAACAAGATTAAAGAGATAAACTATATACATATAATTAGATGTAGGCTATTAATAGGAGGATACTATAAATATACAGACGCAAATATACATACTTAAAAGTAAATAAATTCATGCACACACTCATATATATTGTAAATTTAAGGATTTCACTGTCACCAATGCGTAATGTCGAGGGTAAGATTTGATGTGTTAAATAAGTAACCAAGAAGGAGTTTTCTAAAGTGTACTCTTTAAAATTTGGCCCACAATGTTTCGTTTTTGGTCGAAGAATAAAAATATAATATACTAGAAACTATCGTTTTAGACAAGTGAAAAATTAATTGTTTATCAATTTGACAGTTACAAAAGTATATTCGTAAATGTATGTATACGGCCATTTCCGTGATACCTTCAACTTTTATGTCCTTGATTAATATCTTAGTTTCGAGGAACAAAATGTAACATGTAGAATATTGTTAAGCATAATAAAGTTTAAACTGGACACAAATTATGAAACCGCTGCAAATTATTCTTTATATAGTTCAATATATTCATTTTATCAACGCGAATGTATTTCATACTTAAAATATTGGTGCATTCCAAAAACTGAAATCTTGTTATCCTTCAAACGTTAAACAAATTGACAACTTTGTATATATGATAACTTCGTTTTGTCATTCAGGCCTGTTCAATTAAGAAAGTTTATCTCTGACAAAAGTTACAAAAATTCAGAAATGTGTTCATATCATAACTGCATTTGATCATGAAGTGCATATAAATGCAATAATCGATTCCCAATATGAAAAAATTACCGACAAATGAATAATTAGAAAATTCTCAGAGGTGAAAATTTGTGCATAGAGATAGCTATCGAAATTCTATGGAATTATATCAACTAACTACCAACTCTTGTTTACGATATTTCTATGTGTTGTTTTTTAAGATTAAGTGTTGAATCTTTGCCCGTATTTGCGCTACAGGTCTATCGATTCCTGTTTCTGTGATGAAAGTTTTCATTTCTTTGGAGGACGGATATTTTCGGTTTATGATAAATGCTCTGAAATGATTGTTCACCAATTCTAGTTCTGTTGTTGACCAACCTGAAAAGAAAGAAAAAAATTAGATACAAATTCATGCCTTGATGCAACTGTAGATGTATTGTTTAATAATACTTACTGCTTTTTTTAATTTTGGGTTTTTTCGAAACTGGGCTGTCAGGTCGATCGATATTCTCATAGAGTTCTAAGCTGAAGTCTGGAACGTGAATAATTTTCCGTTTTTATTTCATATTATTTATATCATAATATTATTATTCTAATTATTTCATTATCAATGTTTCTTATTATTGCACCAAGAAAGTTTCTATGATAAATTAAAATTTCTGACCACAACTTTACCTTCATGGCAATCATTAGCTTCCCTAGAAGACGCGCCGTCATTGGACATTACATTTTCATTTTCAGTTTGTGGTGCTAGGTCTTCTTCTGCTTGATCTACAACAAATATTACGGAATTAGCAATAGAAAGATTATAAGTTAGAATGAGTGTATTTAAAGTTTTACCTTCATTACTTTCTTCGGCGTACTCCAAATCTGCATCAAACTCGATTTCTGCTAAGGATTTGCCTTGGTATTCGATAGGCAATGATCCTCTTTCCATCATCAGAAGCAACTTTGACACTTTCGCCGTCTGGTATATGTCAATTGGCAACCTGAAAATAAAAGTAGACATGAAATCTATTCATCAATTGAAATTGATTACTTTGCATATAAAAGTAACTAAAGTATCGACTTACTCATAAAATTCAGCATGAGTTTTTTCTGAATGACCCATAAACTTCGAAAACTGTCTCAATTCATCTTTCGACATGTTTAAGATTTGAGCTACTGTCGCAATCTGCTTTCGCAGTTTATTGCTAGACATTGCTTCTGGGTATTGAAGCTGAATTCGTTGCGTTAAGAAGCGAATCGCGACATCTCCTTGCCCATATTTTATTCTACTGTTTGGTAGAGCGAAAACATATTCGTTGTCGGCGTCAATATATTTCTTTCTCTCTTCCAAAAGAATTGTCATCAGCCTCTGTAATAACGGTGGCACCAAAATAACCACAGGTCTGGTTCCTTTTCCACCATTCATTACTCTTTTATATTTTGTGGTCAAGATATTTTCAGCTTTTGTGAGCGCTTTCCGAAAATCTGGGAAATTTGAACTTTTTTCCGTTTTGTAGTTTTCGACTTTGAGGTATTGCACATCCCCTATTCGTCTTCTGTTGAAGAGGATAACAAGAGCTAATGTGCAATGTGCGAATGTCTTGTACGTGACAGCATCATCTAAACATTCGAGGAACTTATCCTCGCATTTTTTCGCAATTTGGAGTGTTTCGTCTCTAAACTTCTTGATGTCACTGACGAGTGGCACAAGTAACGGCTTGTTCCACCGTTTTTCCTGCAAATCTTTATTTGCCAGAGAAGAAACTTCTATATTCCAGGATGTTTCAATTAATATCTTGAAATTCTTTACATCCTCTAGCCATGCTTGCGATTCTTCTTTTGTTCTGCAAGTGTAACCGGTACTTTCTTTCAGAATTAATCGCATAAGAAGGTCACTTATATCTTTTAGATATGTGCCCATATGCATTGCAAGGCTAGGGGCATGGAAACTTTTTTTCAAAGGATCATATCCAGAAATTTGTCGGATGGCATTCAAGATGTTGTCCATATTCTTAGGTTTTATTATGTCTTTGAGGGGAATCGTATCGTCAACATCATTTACGATTTCGCGGTACGCAATTAGCAGCCTAGATAGTTCTCGCATCCTATTGCTACATGCATATTCCCTTCGTTCTCTCTTATGCTTTTTCAAATACATTTCCCCAAACTGTGCGATCAACAGATCTTTTTTTGCAACGAATGCAATTTTATCGCCTTTCATAATATTAAAAACCTGAAAATATACAATGCCTTCGTTTATAATAAATAATGTTATATAATTGTATGATACACGATTTAAAGGAGAAGGGTCAATTTTGGACAAAAAATTAGACAAATTTTGTTGGCGAAATAAACACTTAAACCTTGTATGCAAGAACGCTTCAAATTGAACTATCAATCGCTTGTATAGAATGGTGTTTACTTTTAAACCTGAGAAGCAGTTGAAATCATGCGCTATACAAAAAAGTAGTATCGTAAAGCATGGTGTTCGAAGGAAAAAGTGAGAAAACAATGTGCAATATTCTCCTAAATGATGAGAGATTAGAACAAGTCGACAAGTACATATATCTGGGTAGCCTATTCACTAGCGACGAGAAAATAGATGGGGAGTTAGATAGGCGCATAAGTGAGGGTAAGAAGGTTTTCCGTAGAACATGTCTATCGGCAGAATTAAAAATACATAAAAACAGCTGAAATGACCAAACATATTTGTATGTTTGTACCGACTATACTATACGGTAGAGAGACATGGACCGGTCAAGAATAGGACACGAATAAAATTAACCCGATTGGCATGAAACCTCTGCGCACAATATGCCGGCAAACACTGTAGGACAAAGTCGCCGAAAGAATCATTAGAATCTGTGAATGAGACATTAATCTGAAGAGACATAAGAATCCATAGAAACATGGGAGCTTGCATGAAAAAATTCATGGACGTGAAGGAAGCTAGAGTAATATGCCAGAACAGAAAAGTGTGGCAACAAATAGTATGTAAACAGAGCGACAATAGAGTGAGTGGCGCCTGAAACAAAGACCTTGGATACTAATGGGCTGAAGTGAGGTACCACACGTAAGAATTGAATAAATAAAACAAGAATTCTGGATTAATCTAGAAAATCTACACCCCCTACCTCACATTACTTCTTTCCTCATCGAGCAAGTGCCACCTACCCCGAAAGGGAAATGGCTTAATTGTATAGTAATAATATTGCACAAACCTGTTCTTTCACTTCCAATCTTGATAAAACATTGGTGGGGTCTACTGAGCAAGCTACTAATGTTTGCGAGTCCGTCAAATAACCACGGTGGTTCGACGGAAGTGATTCGCCTGTTTTGGACCCCCTTGTGCGGCACACTTCAGAGTGGCGTGTCAAGTAGCTTTTTTTAAATGTGGCTTTGCAGTAGATGCACGGAAGATAACCTTTAATTGTGGCATCACTCAATGTGCCATCAATTGATTGTCTCTTTGGCCTTACTTCTCCACTTATATACAGATCAAAATTTGTATTGTTTCTAAAAGACTCGAACGCCTTCCTTCGTTCGTTCGTATTTTTGGGGAATTGTAGGATGCTCTGTATTTGTTTTTCATCCACATGCAATCTTTGCATGTGCCTCACATAATTTTTTGATGAGATGTCCTTAGTACAAAATGGACACCATGCCCTCTTTTCTTCCTCTGTTTTCTCCTAAAATATAACTGACATTACAAAATATTCTTTTTTTTTTAAGTGTCCGATATGACTCTCTCACCTTTCTATCTTCAGATTTTTCAATTATCTGGCTACATGCGATACTATGACGATCATCATCACCATCATCATAGTCGGTAGTCGGGAAGGACGAATGGCTTTTTTCCGAACAAGCATCTATATCAAAATCGAGGTCCTTGTCGTCATCGATCGTCTCACTATTGTCGGGACTAAGATCTTCATTATTATCACATTCTTTCTTATCAGTCTGTTGCCGACTATTCGTAAGTGTCAGTCTTATAGTTTCCGTGACTGGAATCTCATCGGAATGAAGAGAAGCCTATAAAAACACGTCATGAAATAATTCTTTATTACCAATCAAATGATATTTTCACTTACATTTTTACATGCCGAAGAAAAAGAATCATCGACACTCATGTCCTGAGTTTCTCCAATTTCACTGCTTGTATCTATAAATTCGTAAGGATCTTTAATGCCTCCTCCCGCTGTGGTATCCGATATGAAGGTGCCATTACAGCTTCCGGCTTCCACGTCATAGATTTTCATTGGCTTATCGACGCTGATATGTTCCGACATTCGCATACTGGCAGCTGACACATCTACAGAGCAATCGTCTATCCATTTCTATTAAATAGGAAAAATTCATCCATGAAAATTAAATAAATTACAAAATTTGAAAATTCGAGAATGAACAGATAGTACAGCATATCTAAGGGGGCCTCCAACAACCCCGCGGCCCAAATTTCGGCGATTTTCGAACACTTTCCCCCTTGTGGCCTGTTTTCCCGACTTTTTCCGTAATTTTTATGGAAGGCTACAAAACAAAAAGAAAACTTACTTCGACAAGTTTCATTTTCCCCGTTGGATCCTCGTCAGTGTCATCTTTAGTTTCCTTCTGTTGTAAAAGCTGCAAAATAGTTGCTTAAATTTACACTTTTGGATAAGTAATTGTATATTATTTATTGTGTTAATGTATCCACGGTAAAAAATCCACAAAGTTCAGTGAACTGTAATTTTTTGTTTAACTTTTCTATAATACATGTTAAAGCTTCGAAAAATATTTGATGCAGAGTATACCACGAATATGAACTTTGAATAAAAAAATAGGAAAATGAAAATCTGAAATTATTGAATCATCAGTATCGCAACAGAGAAACTAAATAAATGTCACACTTAATTAAAATGCTTCTTTCCAGTTAAAATTGTATTCATCATAATAATCCATGTGTTGATAATTCATTAAATTGAGGGT